>JAQQSZ010012673.1:0-11949 GCA_028646595.1 Phalanger gymnotis | reverse complement strand
GGGGGGGGGGGGGGGGGGGGGGGGGCTGAACAGCAAACTCCCTGTCCCCAGCAGCTTTTCCCACTAACCTGCTCTGTTGTCTTTGGTGTTTGTGGGTTGAGAAGTCTGCTAACTGCTGCAGCTCACTGATTCAGGACATGCTCCGCCCAGCTCCTGGTCTGGTTGGTCCATGCTGCTCACGCTGGGCTCTGCTCTGCTCAGCTCAGCTCCGCTCCCTTCTCCATGCAGGATAGACCTTCCCTAGATACCATCCAGGCTGTCCTGGGCTAGAGCCCTGCTTCCCTCTGCTACTCTGTGGGTTCTGCAGTTCTAGAATTGGTTCAAAGCCATTTTTTATAGGTTTTTGGAGGGACTTGGCAGGGAGCTCAAGCTAGTCCCTGCTTTCCAGCTGACATCTTGGCTCCACCCCCCTGAGAACAAGAATTTGCCAGTTCTTAGAGAAAGATAATCTTTCTCTAAAGTGAGGTGAGAGCAAAAACACAGAAGAATGATAGTAGGAACTGAACGCTGCAAAGAGGCAGATTTTAACCTCTTGTCCTTTCAAGATATTTGTTGTTGAGGCTAAGGCTAGAGATTAAAGATAGTGTCATAGTAAGTTAGGCATATGACTCAAACCATAGTGTAAAAAATTGGCCATAGCTGCTTATACGAAGTATAATGCAAAAGCGGGAATGGGCCCTTTCAGAAATCAGTGCTGTAGTCTGTTACGTTACCTTGTAAAAATGCAAACAAACAAATGATTAACTTCTTGTGGTGATCTACAAAGATGAAGGGATTTAATGTTAATTTTGGAAACTGGGATTCTTGATTGGGAACAGCCGGTTTGAAAGCTTGTTTTGACTTCAAAATAGAACTCTTTTGGTGTGGCGTGTATCATTGCCGACTGCCATTGTGCCAGAGGTAAAGATTTCTTCTGCTGACAGCCTTTCTACAATTTGACCTCATTTCAGAGAACACTTTACAAGTGATATACCCAGATTGCCTCCCTCCTATCTTCTCTCACAATCTGAATTTCCTGTCTCAAAAATATCCCCAAGTCTCTTTTCCCCCCTTCTTCAACAGTAATTCTCTAACACTAATATCTACTAGCGTCTGTTCTTTCCCGCTTTTAATCAGTCTTCATTAGGTATAATTTTTCTTTGTGTCTTACAGGTTCTTTAGAAGAAAAAAGACTTTCATTTGAATCATTCGGTAGGTATCTCTGGATTTCGTTTTGGGGAACTCTTAACAGTAATAAATCATTGATCCAGGTTCAGTTTTATCCTTCTTCCAATTCATTGCATGACCCAGAACAAGTTCTTTTTGATGCCTTTGTTTCCCCCAGTGTACAGTGAGGCTAACAATGATTTTTACTTGCTTACCTCATCAGGCTGTTGTGGGGATTAATGAGGTCATGTCTTTGACGTGCAGTTTCTCAGGGGTATAGTTCTAAGCAGGCGCACAACAAGTAACAATTAATGCTCATTTTATAACATAGTGTTTTGCTCTTTAACCAGATACCAATGTCATTCCCATTTTAGGCTCATCTATTGAATAAATAGGCTGTTTCAACTAGTTTTTGCAAATTGCTAATCTTGCACATGGGTGTGACTACTCTTTGCAGAACCCTAAATCAGGAACTGGCAACACAAAGAGAAATAGGAAATGTGATGTTTTTCAGCATCAAGTCCTGTGTCTTCTTACAACTTTCATGTGTTTCCTTTATAAAGCTAGTGTTCCATCATACCATCGAAAGTTAATGACAGTCATTTCTCAGTATTATGGTTTAGACATTTATTTCTCCTTTTAGCGAATAGCTTTTGTTTGTGTTTGCACATGCTCGTTATTTGTGTATATTTCATACATGACTGAGTGTTGAAGCTGGGTGCTTCAGTTTGAAATTCAGAATCAGTCAGCAAGAGACTATATGGACTGTCATGACAAAACGGTGTCAAGAACCGCAGAAAACAGAAGCAAAATGCACCTTGCAGAAGGGATTTAGTCTCTTTGGCCTATAAGAATGTTCCACTGTATAAGAGAAGGGGAATAAGGGAAACAGCTTTTGTAGGCTTTGAATTAGCCCGCGTAAGCTCCTGCTAGTGAAGGACCCTTGCAACCCAGAGGTGATCAGTCATTTCAACTACTGGGTTGTCAGCATCACAAAGAGTGCCAAAACCCTGCACCCAGCCTGCTCCTTCCTTTCATCTCACCCATTGTGTTTTTTGCTGGATTTGCACATTTCCTGATGAGTCTTTCATAATTCTCAGGTTTTCTTTTTCCCTAGGCTTTTAAAGCAGGCTTCAGTGTATGTATTTGTAATAGTCTGAAGACCAAATAGAGGCAACTAGGTGCCTCAGTGGATATAGCACTGGGCCTAGAGTCAGGAAGATCTGAGTTTGAATGTGGCCTCAGACCTTCACTAGCGGTGTGACTCTGGGCAGGTTGCTTAAAGAACAGAATGTTCTCACTGTTTTCTGGTTTGCAGCTGAACCAGAATAGAATCCTAGACTCTTAGAAGTACTAGACCTCGGAGGTACTTTAGTCCAAACCTCCTCCCAATGCAGATGTTTTCTAATATCCTTCCTTCGTAGCCAGGCTTGGGCATTATTCAGTTTCATTTGCTTTGTTCTTAGAAACATTTAGCTTGTAGTGATTCATATTGTTTTGCTGATTCTGTAATTCATGCATCATCTTTGATGAAAGTATGAAATGGGAGTGGGCAGACTTTCACAATTTCATCCTGTAGCATACTCTTATCTTTAAACCCATCTAACTGACAGAAGGATACACAGAATACAAAATTCTTGTTTATTTTTTATCAACTTTTTAAAAGCATTGAACTTGGTAGAACAAAGTGCAGCATTAATAACCAGCTTCCAACAGGTTTTCTCTCCTGGATATGTGAAGTCGTATGATCATAGATTCAGAGTTTAAAGACTCGTTGTAGTTCAGCTCCATCCCCACCCTCCCTCCCTTTCACAGAATACAAGATTTGAGCTTAGAGAGGTTGTGACTTGTCCAGGGTTATACAGGTAGTAATTAGCTGCGTTAGGAATTAAATGAAAGTCCTCTGCTCTAAATCCAGTGCTTCAAGAGTATTACATCATACTATTTCCATCAATCATATATCCTTGAGAGATATAATAAGGCAGTGTTATTTGGTGGTTCTCTCATTGTGAATATTAAGCCAGGCATAAAAACAAGGAGACATCTGCTCTTCCAAAGTGCTTTCTGCTGTCATGGAAGATGTCCATTTTGTAATAGATACTAGAGTTCTTCATAATCTCCTTCTTCTGAATGACATTGTGATTATAACAAACTCAAAAATGTTGAACAAGATCTTAAATTATAAACACTTAAGTTCAATCTAATATTCCATATAGGAAAACAAAAAGGGGTACTTACTGCCCAGATTGTGTAGTATGCAGTTAGTTGGACAGTAGAACTGGCCCACTGGTACCCAGTATATATAGGAGAGGTATTGAGTTAGGCCCAGAATTAAGAGGAAGAGAGTGTTTTAGGTTTACATGTGGGAAATTATCAATGCTTATAATTTGTGGATATGTCTGTAAATGTAGGATGTTTTCTTTAACTGCTTAGTTGCTTTTCTACAAGTCACATTTTTTTTACTATTTTGGCAGTGTGTGTGTGTGTGTGTGTGTGTTTTGTTATAGAAATAAACCTTTACCAGTGTGATAAGCTCAAGCTGAAATAACTATCCTAACCATCCTACTTTTCTTTTGTGTTTTTAGATCCTTCACTATTTTCTCAGGTGGTCCTGCTTCTTTTGTGTAACCGCATTCCTTGGTCTTGACATGTGGACCTATCTCCTCTCTACTTTAACTCCATGGACCAGAATGGAAAAATTTTCTTCACTTCGTGTTCCAGTTCTCAAATCCAGCACATTTAGCTTGTTAGGTGGCTTCCCTCAAGGTGCCATCTGGCTGGCATCGTATCAATTCTTCCAGGAAAAAAGAAGCAATTGATGTTGGCACTCAGCAGCTATTTGCTTAGATGAGAAAAAGGATTTTTTTTTCAAATAGAAGCATAATATTTAAATTGGTGCCAGGTGCTTAGATGGTAGCATTTGTGAGTTCTTTGCCATTTATGTTTTAGAAGAGTACACAGTAAGAAGTCAAAAGGGGCCAC
Organism: Phalanger gymnotis; assembly: GCA_028646595.1. Taxonomy (NCBI): domain Eukaryota; kingdom Metazoa; phylum Chordata; class Mammalia; order Diprotodontia; family Phalangeridae; genus Phalanger; species Phalanger gymnotis. Next base: position 7,821 of record JAQQSZ010012673.1, on the reverse strand, counting down.
TTGTATCCTGTTCGAACTAGCATAAAATTACACAATATGCATAATTACAACAGGAAATCTTGCATTTCAATATGTAAAGTACATTTCAGAAACTTAAAAATAATATATCTGAATCCTAAATAATTCCATTACATAGATTTCTCAATCCAGAACAAAGGGCCAACTTTGTAGATACTCTTGTGATATGGTAAGTAAAGCAGCTTATGTATGGTATGATGTCCCTGGATTTTTTATATGTATAAAGAAAACATGGTCTTTGAACAAAGATGTTCTGCATGGGTATATCCACATTTATCAGTGAGAAGAAAGATTTCTTCCAAGACCAAAGCCTGGCCAGTAACATTTGGTTGCTTCATACCATTTTAAGATGTTTTTCCATTTTCACAAGAAAGGAGCAGGTTGTACCGAAGCAGAAACCATGAATACATTCCTGGGTCCATTGGAACACAGTTTTCATTGACTTCTAACTAAACAGAGAACAAAGAGTTCTGATCTTACCAAAAATGGGGGCTCTCTTGTGGATATATATGGCTTGCTGTCATCTTTCTTCCTTGTGGAGTGTTATGGGACATTCTGGAGTTGGATTTTCATACTGCTGTGGCCAAGAGTGAACTGGAACAAGGGGTCTGCCAATGTATACTCAAAATACCAGATCAAACTTACAGTTAACTATGAATATAGCAGAATGGAAAAGGAGTGGGAGTAAGGAAGCAAGTGTGTTTTCCCATACAACTTCAACTTGAGAGGCAAAAAGCAGAAATATTTTGTGCGGCTCCATCAGACAGATGTATTTTCATGACATTCTGTATTTTCATCCCTTGTAGCATCATGGGAACGTTATCCTTCAGTTCAGGATGGCTGTGAGAATGATTTCCATGGTTGAAACTGAAGCATCCCACCAGAGAGTGGGCCTCAAAATAAGGCCCATCAAACTTGGCTTGAAGCAGGGTGAATTTAGGGACTACATTCCATCCACCATCTTGCCTCCCCAACCACCCCACCCCCAAAAAAACCTCCACAAAGTAGTTTCATGTCTAGATCAGGCAACAAATATGGAATAGCTTGTTTTCCTTTGAATAAGATGGGAAAACCAACACTGCCCTTGGCAGCTGAAATCCTTCCTTGCTCCTGCACCTGAGAGATGCACAGCAGAGTTAGGGGTGACCTGTTACTAGTACAGGAAAACATCTGCCATCTTTTATTGTTTATCTTACATGACTAAAGAAATCAGTGTAAAACTTGTCAGATATTAAGACCTTATGTTGCATCTTTGTGTTTCTGGGAATGTGCACATCCAGCACCCTGGTATGATGCTAGAGTAAAGAGCCTGGATTCAGATTGTTCTGCCTGGGTAGAATTTTGTTAAGGACAAGAATTGCCAAAATGGAATATTATCCTCTGGTGAATAGTACGTTTTAGCCAATGGCAATTGAAATTAAAGCAAAATGTCTTTTAGGGGAAAAAAAAGATTTGGATAAAGTCTGATTTTATAAGGGCAGTAGTTGAGATTTTCTAGTAGTAAAGTACAGCATTCTCAAAGTCTTTGTGCAGTTTTAAGCTTTAATACCTTAAAACTCCACTAAGACTTGAGATACTCTGTATAGGTAGTCATGTCTTTTGAAAGTTGTATGTGTATAGTAGTTAGGAATCTTTCACTTCAGTACAGCAGACCTCTCAGTCATTTGTTCATTTTTTCATTTGTTGTTACTCTGTAAAGTTAAAGACCAGTGTTGTTGGGGAAACGCCTTACTAAAGGGGTCATACTTACTACAGGTGCCACCAAGATGGGGAGAAAGATTTTAAATCTTTGTTTCTCTGCCATTCCCTTTAATGTCTTATTATCGGTAGCCTTTCTGGCAAGATCAGCTGGCAGGTAGCAGGGCCATCCTATTCTCCTTACCTCTTCTGTCAAACTTGCAACAGATCCACTCTGGTCCTTTGGGCATCAGACCTACTTCTTTAGATTCCTTAGAGTTCTCTGAGTTCATAGCCAATAAGTTCTCTGTAAAGTTTCCCTTAAATAGATTCCTGCCTTATTTACAAGTTTCACAAAATCTCATTAGAACTGAAATTTGTGTTATGATCACTTGTTTAGCCTTATAGTCTCTTAGGACACCCTCTATATTTCTTTTCTGCCTGTCTTTCTGCAATTTCCTTCCTGGCTGTAGTTTTAGTCAGCACCATCTATGGCCTATTGCTATACCTTCTCTTCTCCCAGTCCTCATTGGTTGGAGATTTTCCTTTTTGAAAAGTTAAATAAACAAGGGATGTGTGCAATAATTACATATATACATATATATATATTTTAATACTTGTGGACAAAATAATGTTACAAGTTGTTCGAGAACAACAAAATCACCAATGTCTTCCATTTTGATAATATGTATAGTTTCATAAGCATTAATGCTTTGTAGAGAAATGTAGTGCCATGTTAGGGGCCAGTGCATGAGCCTAGTAGTAATTTTAGAATTTAAAATAATGAATTCTTTATAATAATAATAACCAATAGTGTAACAAAAATATGGAAAATACAAAAATTTCTTTTTTTCTTAAAGTTCTGAACCTGTATCTTCTCCCTGGGGAAAACTGACAAACTAAAAGGGCTAGCTTAGAAATAGAATTCTTCTGGGTTGGAAGCCTTGAAGAATATACTTGGGGATAGTTTACCTTCATATAATGTTGCAGTAATTCTAAACCTAATGTGACTGTGTCCAGTCTTAACCACAAACTAAACTATGGACAACCATCCCCCATCCCCACCCCCTCCAAGGTAATGCTTTTGGATTGTGTTTCTTGTGTGAAGTGAGATTGTTCTTATGTCCTTGTATGGATATGCCTTATAGGTTAATCCTGTTTCATTTCTGTATGTAGACAGAACCACAGTACAGTTTGTATATCTTAATTGGGTACTCTTAGGAGCCTCCCGTGAAGTGCTCTGTTAACTCAAGGGTAGTAGACTGACATTTCCTGTCTGCAGGTCACTGTCTCTGGGTTGTGTCAGGAAGCCCTTGTAAAGGTTGAGTCAGAGTATGTTTTCAGGCTGTCCCCACTTCTCAGTCCACTGTGGGTTTGGTTTGGTTTGGTTTTTAAATGTGGTTTTCTTGCTACTTCTCTTGCTTGATCTGCATTTTGAGAATTGGATGTATAGGTAAATAGAGCCTCAATAGGTTGCCATGTAGTGAGAAGTAAAAGAGAGCATTTGCTTATGTTTACAGTATGCAGTTTAAGGATATATACCTTTCAGATTTGTACATCCCCCTTTCCCTGCCTTCCCAGAAGTAAACAGTTTTGTCACTCCTAGGATAGTTCATCTTTCTCTCGTAAAGCATTTCCTGTCTGTAAATGGCTTCCTTGAGAAATTGGACAAGGTGGCTTTTCTGAAGTGATTGGAGGGTCCGAGTACTCAGATAATCCACGTTTTATGAAACATGGACTTTACAAACAGTAAAAAATGTGATAATGTACAACACTGCATGAGCAAACAGCACTGAGTAAGTAAGTAGGCCCTTTTGTAGCAATTCTCTGGGGACCAGGTTCAGGTTCTCTTAGTCTACACTCAAGTAGTTAGGCCTTTGATTCAAATAGGATAGTGCTTAGGAGAATCTGTTTCTTAAAAAAAAAAAAAAATACCTCTGAAACAGGAATGCAAAATAGCACAGTATGCAGGGGGAATGCCCCTGATGCAAACAAAGCCATAAAATGATTTAATAATTTTAAAAGGATAAAACTAGTAGCAATAACTGTTTTGCATGTAATAGTAACTAACTTGAATTAGCAAACCCGTAAAGTAAGTTACCACTAAAGTTTGTGGTGGGGTGTGGTGCTCAGTCCTTGACAGAGCTGCATGAAAGTAAACATATTTTAGGTAGATGATATGTATATAAAAGATGCTCTTTTCCTTTGAGAAGGAAGGGGGGGGGGGTGTTGGAGAGAGACATTTTGACATGTGAGACTGAAAATCCCATTTGTTTCCCCAGGAAGGCACTGTTGAAGTGAACTCTTTCTGGAAGATAAATTGGAATCTCACTAAGGCATTCCAAGTAGATTTTCTGCTTGAGACTTTACTTTGAGCATAGCTTCTCCATAACGGAGTTTTTTTTTTGCTTTCTCCTTGTTTCCTGAATTCATATTTTTTTTTTTAGGATTAAGAAAAAAGCTTAAATTTAGTGTTTGCGTTTTCTGTATTTGTGGTTAAGAAAGCTCTCAGTAACACGTGTGAGAAAGGCTTTATGTATGTGAATTTCTTTTTTGTTTTTTACCATATTTTTAATGGAAGAGTAGCCAGAGCCATGGCTTCTGACAATTTATCCTCTAATGTAGAAAACCACTCCACCTCCCAGCACACTGCCCCAGTTTTGGAGCCAAGACAGAAGTGGGAACCAAGATAATTTTTCTGTTGTCTCATACCACCTGTCCATGTGGACAATTCATTCTGGCCATCTAGTGCCTGGAAAATAACTATATCTCTGTATAAGCTAGTTATAAGCTCCCTTGGTTCGTGATGTTCAATTATATGCCTATATGCAAACGCAGGAGAAAAAAATGCAAGGTAGGTGGGAGAGAGCCAAGAAAGCTGTGCCTCTTGAATATAGTTTTCTTATTTGGTGATCCCAAAAGATAAGACTATTTATAAAATAACCATCCCTCAGCTCACAAAAGGAATGTACTACATTGGATTCCTCTTACTCTCTCTTTAGCGTGTACCTCAGTGTCACCATTAGACACATTGGAATAGCCAAGCAGTTTTCAGGATCTGACTTGATCACAGGTGTACACTTAATGGTATATAAAGGATTTTCTAGAACAGGCACATTAAATCTAGATCTAAATGCAAAAATTGACCAGATATATCCAGTGCATGGATGGGGTTCAGATATGCTTATTACATTCAAGGTTGTAGGCATCCCCCTTTTCTTTAGGTTTCACACTGATGAGTGAGCTCTTATTAAATATGAAGTGTGCACTTCATATGCTAGGCACTATGCAAAATAGGGTGAGGTCTTTGCCTTCAAGGAGTTGTTTACATTCTCTTGGTGCTGCTGGTAAAGGCAAATGGCCTCTAGTTTCTTTTAGAACATGCTTGGCTGTTAGAATAATCTTGGCCAAAGGATCACTTGTCACAACAGTTTTTAGGAGAGGGCTACACCAAATTTTAAGGCATCAAGGATTTAACTCATTTACATTGTACTAGCTACGCTATTAATAAATCTTTCCAGGGCATGTGCGGGACAGGAGAGTAAGGAATGATGTATATGTAATTTTCTTCAGTGTTAGTAAAAGAAACCACTTAATAGAGTCTCCACAACATACCACCGTTGTCTTTTCAGGGTATCACAACCGTCACAAAGTTGACCGGGAAAATCCATAATAAATAAGGCTATTTCCTTTTCTTAATATGGTTCTTATCTCTGCTACCTTATCATTCCCACCCTTAAGGGAGTAGATTTGCATACCAGTCACCCTTGTACCAGTGTGAAATGATCCTAAATTTTACTTTTTTATTTGCTAACTTTGTTCTTCCATTGAGAAGCATCATAGGGATAGACGTGGAGACCTTGATTAAAACTGTCATTTCCTTTTCCCAAATCTTTGCAGTTTTTGTCTCAGTTGCAGTATTTCAGTGAAAATAAATTGCATGTACTCTAGCTAAGCCCCATAATCTCTCTGAATCCAGAGGTTTTGTTTTGCATGAACGTGGGAAAATGCATGATGACCATACAAGCAACAGTGGCTCAAGGTCCACAATCCCAGTCCTGTAGAGTTAGAGTCCTATTATGCATGATTGAAAATGTCTAGCATCATATAATTACTAGAAAACTGATATATGCATTTATATATAACAAAGCAATAGTAACTATTAAACTAATGGCTTGAATTTACTGCTTGAAACCTCAGTTCTTGTTTCTCTTAAAAAGATGGCTTGCCTCCATCAATACAGGGAGGCTAGAGAATAAACCAGGACAGCAGCATAATACTCAGGCTGTTTGGAAGAGGGAGTAGCAGAACTCGCCTTTTGTTTTAACCTCTTACCTGGTTTATATGAGTCTCCTAAGCATGTTGTTTTTTTTTTAAATAACAGGGCATGCACCAAGAAGCATGTTGTGTCAATGAATGATTTCTTAGTTGCCTCAACTGTAGCAGTTAGAAAGGTGCAGAGTTTCAAAAGGAGTAAGAGGGTAAGGCCCAACTGTACTATAGAAAGTAATAACTGGGTCTATTAAACAAGGCAAAGTGGCCTGAGTGTAAGCCCAGTAAAACTAGTACTTTGGAGGTGAATAAAATCAATAAGCACAGTGTACACATTTCAGGTGTTTAGTAGCTTTTTAGTGCAGTATTTTTAGGTAATTTTTGCCGCTTAAGGCAGCTGTACTGAATTGTACTGGTGTCAACCAGCAATAATGGCTCCCTGCAGCAAAGGAGACTTCCATTTTGCAGGAGTTGACCTGAAAATATTGTTACATCTGTGATTTTGTTTCTCTTTGGTTGTTATATTGATGTATTTTTGAATTTATGTGACTTGAAATAGATTTTTAGAGCCAGAGACACAAAACTGTTTACCCTTAATGGTCTGATCAGGCATTCCAATTAAATTCCATAAAGAACTCTTGCCCCTCTAGGTGAATTTATACTACTTCTTTTCATTAAATAGATTGGCCACTAACTTCCTTATTTAGGGAGAAAAACAATTAGATGTACATCTATTCACTGTAACGTTTCAGAATGTTGGGGAATAAAAGATTTTTGTGGGGCCTTTAGTGTAACCCCTAGAAGCATATGTGATGCTAGCAAGCAAGATAAGAATCACCTACTACAAGGTAAACAGGTGACAATAAACTTGTAATTTTTCCAACAAAGATTTTCCCTCAAATTAGCATAACCTCACTTTAGGGCTTATCTCGATATTGCTGGGGAAACTTACCTTCCAAGATACAGGACAAAAGTAACCTTCAAATGGCTCAGAATTGAACCACTCAGTTCGTACTTAGCAAGTTTATTCTCAAATCGCTTTAGTTTTTCTGTTAGCCACTTATTGATAGAACATCTGTGAAATGAAGTTGGAAAATTAAATGTTTATTGATTTTTGGCTTGAGAATACAGTAGCCCACCACCCTTCATTAACCCACTCCTCTAAAAGGGAGTAGTAAATACTGGTATATGGAACTCCTTTTATCTTCAAATTTGTAAAGAAACTCCAAAACTTTCAGAATTATTCTTGAAAAACGAGCTCACATACAGAAGGCCTTCCTTCTAAGTGAACCTTCCCTTGAAAACAAAGGCATACAGGTGCTGTGCCATTGTTGAGATGTTGGGTTGTTTTGTTTTTTCCAGTGGTGGGGAAAAGTATCCAAAATAAATAAAACTAGAGCAGTGCACAGTAATCTTCCATCTTTAACTGCTTTTAAATTGTTCAACTATTCTACATAAAATAAACAGTTTGGCATTAGATTAGAAAGACCCAATACTGAAGAGCTCATTTCACATTATATATTATGTTGGCTTTCTTTAGTGCAGAAAAAACTTTACTTATTGTTTGCACATGCAGCACTGTAAACTTTCTACTCTATTGCACAGTTATATTTTACAAGGTAATATTGTTAGGATTTCTCATTGTTAGAATTTCATACCTGAAATTTTGGAAAAGGCAGCTTGCTGTTATATCTATGCATCTTTGGGGGTTTGAAGGAGAGATTTTATTCTTCTGATGGTATAAAGTTGAACTGTTTTTAAAAACCTAAGTTGGAAACTCTGCAACTATGTATAAAACTTTTGGGGTTTGTTTTTTGGTTTTTAGCAATAAAGCAGCATGGGCCGAGAATGCAC
>JAQQSZ010012672.1:0-11950 GCA_028646595.1 Phalanger gymnotis | reverse complement strand
CACAGAAAAACAAGATAGTATTTAGCCAAATCATTTTTACTGGCCTCAAGTTCTTGCTTGCACTCCTGGGTCTCCACACGGGTCAGCTCTGCTTCCCCAGCTTCCTGCCTCGGCTGTAGTTGTCCCTTGGCTCGCCTTTCCTCGCAGCCAAGCCTCTGGTGTTCTCAAGCCCTGCCTCAACGACCAGAGACCATTGGTTCCCAGTTGGCCCCTCTTAAGTCATTAATCTACACCCACACAGGTTTCACACCTGATAGGGCTTTGGGCCTGGGGCTTAGCACTTAACAGCTGAAAGTACTTCCACTCAAAAGAAACAAAAGCCATGCTAAGGAGACAATTTTGCTTAACAACACAGTGTGGCATGCCAGCAAAGCAGAATTTGCAAAATAAGCTACAGAATTCTGCTTGGAAAGAGGTACTTAATGGGGGTCATCAGAATCTAGACTGCTGGAAAATTCTTATCTCAGAAATAAATATATCTCTATTTAACACAGTAAGTTGAATAACCACATGGACCATCTGGGAAATCCTTAGCTTAAGAACATACAAATCTATCAATAATGATTCCTATATACTAAAAATTCCTTAAAATAATCCTAGAGATATAATGAACACAATTATTCATATAAATAAGACTGTGATGGACTAAAATCAACACCTATCCTACATCCAGTAAGGCCTTCTTAGACACGAAAGCATGGCAGCACGGTACAGGGTCATCCCGTGGAAAGTAAGGGGGGATGCATTCTTTGTGGCTTTTGAAGACAGAGTGGGGATCAGTGGGTGGAAATTTACAGGCAGCTGGAGTTCTGCTTTAAAGGAAGGACTTTTTAACAAGGAGTTATCGAAAGAATAGGGTGCTTCATGAACTTCTGAATTCACTAAAGGAATTCAGCCAGAAGTTAGATGATTGAAAACTTCTGGGCAAGTTGTAAATTTGATTCTTATATGCAGTAGAGGTTTAAGTGAAATGATTCTAAATATCTATAATTTTAAATGTCATAGAAAATTTTCTTCTTAGTTTGCATGTAGTTGTCACATCATTTAGGATTATACATTCAAACCTGGAAGGGACCTTAGGAGTCATATAGTTCAACATCCTCATTTTATAGATGAGGAAACACCACAAAGATGGTTGAGTGACTTGTCCAAGATCGTGAAGGTAGTCAGTGAGTCATGGGGCTGGGATTTGAACCCAGGCCCTCTAACTCCAGATCTTTCCACTGTACCAATTCATGCCCAATTGTTATTTATTAAAAATTAATCCATATTATTTTGCATTTATTCATTCATATAGAGAGTCCAGAAAGGGATGGAAGGAAAGAGCTACAAATATATCTGTAACTGACCTTGGGCAAAATAAGTTGGGTTCATCTTTAGGCTCTCCTCAAGAATATTCTCCATGGCTTATTTTGTCTCCACTCCAGGAATTCTATCCTAGGAAACACCAGAATTTGGTTCATGCCTCCCGTTGGCCATTAGCTTCTCTACAAGCATTTAAGTACACTGTAACAAATTTTATTTAGCCTCATAAAATGCAGAGTGGGTTCACATGTGAACCCTTCAGTGGTTAGGAAAATTCTCTTAAGCAACCCTCTCTTATGTATCCCGTTTTCCACCTGGACCTATGTGATCCCTATGGATAGTTTGAGTTCCTTCTCAGTACAAGTTTGTCTCTGATGTGCCTTTTCTTACCCTTTTGGACTGTGTAGATGGTGTAGGTTATGATGTTGGATGTCTATTCTCCTTTTCTACCTTCTCTTTTCTAGGCTCCAAATTCTTTCTCAGTCTCCTCTTTCCACATCTCTATCCGGAGGTGTCATCTCCACAGAACACAATTTCTACCTGAGTTTGTCAGGCCCTTTGTTCACATTCCCTGAGGGCAGCTGCATGGATATTTGACCCTCTTTCCAGATCCTCATGTAGCTCAGCATCAGTCTGGTAGTACAATAAGTCCTAAGGACGAGGAGAGTCCATACCTTGTCTGAAGAATTCCTTCCTTGTTCAAGAGATAGTAGAGGAGAAAGAGACTTGCAATCCACACCTTGTCTGGAGAATTCCTACCTTGTTTAAGACAGCAGAAGAGAAATTGACCTACTTATTCCTCTTTGCACCCTCCTGGTCACTTCTACTATGTGGAATTAAATTCTTCAAGTTTATACTATTTCCACAGTGTTCTGAGACAAGTTTGGATACGATCCTTTCCCTATTATTTCCTTATTGGGTATGATTCTTTTTCCTTATTAGAAAAATGGGTGGGAGGCAGGAAAAGATGGGGATGAAGATGAGGAAAAGGAGAAAGGAAAAAAAAAGGTCATGATTAATGTTGGAAGACTAAGAAGTAGGGATCTGGCATCAGAGAGGAGATTGGTAAAATTAGAAGTCTGGGTAGCCAGTATAAGTGAAATGTTCTTTTCTTGGTATCTTGACGATTTTGAAAATGAGGTAAATAGCAATCTAGTATTTCACAAAAAACAATGGTAGTCCAGTTGGGATATAGGAATTCTGAAGAGGAAACTTCCACTATCCCAGAATCTTAGAATGGGAAAGGACCTCTGAGTTCATCTACTCCATATAATTCCTAAAGAAGATTTTCTTCTATAACATATTAGACAACTGATCATGCTGCCTGTCCTAGAAACATCTGATGAGAGGAAATGCATGACTTTCTAAGGCATTTCTTTGGCTAACTCTAATTGCTAGAAAGTTTTTTTTTTGATACATGAAGCCTAAATTCATTCCTATGGAGCTTTATTCATCGCTGCTAAATTCCTTGGTCCCTCTGGGACCAAGAAGAAAAAGTCCCATCCTTCCCCCATAGTGAAGTGTTCAAATATAGACAGCTATCATATCTCTGAAGACATGTTCTCTTTTCCAGGCTAAACATCCTAATTTCTTCAGCAGGTCCCCACATGGCAAGATCTTGAGTTCTTTTAACATTCTGTTGGCCATTCTCTGGATTCTCTTTATCATATCAATTTTCTTAATTAAATATAACACTCAGAACTGAAAATAATGCTCAAGATGTGTTCTGACCAGAATAGAGTAGAGAGGGACAATCACCTTCCTAGCTCTGGACACTATTCCTTTCTTAATTTAACCTAAAATTGCCTGCCATATCCCGCGGGCCTAGGTCCATGCCCATGACCTCACTCCATACCTATAGCCCTTTTTCTTGCTATAATATGCAACTTAGCAATTTTGAAATTGGCAATAAGACACCCACAACTACTTGAAAAGGAAACCATAGTCTCTTATTAGTATCAATTTGCTTTTAGAGGAATGAGGCAGATTATAGCATTTATAAAGGAGGAAAGCTCAAATTAAAGTGCTTTGTTATTACACGCCGACTATGTGGTGCTATAATTGTTTCATGTCTTTTTTCCCCCAGATATAAAGGCATTAATACCCAAAAGAACTTGAAATGACAATATGGCAATTTTACAAATATGAAAGGCTCTGCTCTATTATAAATGATAGTTTCTGAATATTAAGTACCTTAGCAGAACGGCGATGTCAAGGCTGCCCCTGCATAGGTGGAAGGGGTATCAGTGAAATGATGGATATGCGGCTTACTTTATCTTGACAAAGAAGCACTGACTTCTCATTGAATCCATTGACAATCCCCTCCCTGTCTTATAGGTTCCTCAGACACATTTTCCCACAAGCATAGACAGAGTCCAGGGCGTAGTGGACTCGGGCTTAGAGACCATACTTAGTAAGAAGGTAACTCAGAGCTTCTGGTTGGATGGAACTCCTTTACTTGTTTCCTTCGCCTCTGGTCCCTTCCAGCTCTAAATCTATGATCCTATGTGTTGCAACAATTCGGCTAGCAGCTGTTGTAGGGGTGAAAGACCAATACGAGCCCAACAACAAGAACACTGCCAGCACAGGTTCTTTGATCTGCTTTACTAAGGAAAGCAATGTTAAAGGGTTAACAATCTTACTTTAATCCAACATATACATATATCATTCACTTAGTTCAGGAGGAAAAGCCAGCATCCTGAACTTCAGAGCAAATACGAACAAGTTACATACATACGTTATAAACAGACCAAATACGATTCATAGTTACCAAGAAACTGTCAACATCTGGGTGAACCAGGAGGCTCTTACAGCAGCTGCCCAGAGTCCCACAACAACACTACTCCAGGAATGAGAGCCTCAAGCAAATAGCTCTGTTCTCGCTTTTTATACAGTCTTCCTCATCTGAGTGACCAGAACTTAGGTGCATACTATTGGCTTTGGTCTTAGCAACTCCCCTTAGGGCCCTGAGGGCTTCACGCCCATATAGGCTTAGCATGTAGTAGATAGAGGTTTGGGCCTGGGGCTTTGTACCTAGTAAGGCTCAATCAAAGACACTCAGTTAATTTAGCATTCTAAAACTGTAAAAAAGTCCCAACTTAATTCCATCAATCAACAAGCATTTATTAAGTGTATACCATGTGCAAGGTACTCTGCTAAGCACTGTAGTTACAAAGACAAAAAGTGAAAGTTTCTGATCTCAAGGACCTTAAATTTTAATGGAGAATATAATATGAAAAATATTTTCCGATATATGCAAATGAATATGAGGTAATTTGGGGAGAGATTTCCCTGGCAGCTGGGTGGCTCAAGGAAGCCTTCTTAAGGGGACTTCTCACCAAAATGGATGCCTGAATGGAGGCAGGCTGTATAGCTTACCCCAAAATTTTCCAGCAAAATCCTAAAAGTCACACTGCACTAAATAATAATCAAGAAATCCAATGAGAAATTAGGGTACATGACTTCTTCTACCCCAGATCTGCACTAAAAGTCAGCCAGAAGCCCACAGGCAATACAGAAGGGGGCTGTCATCAGAGTCAGTGCCAATGCAGGCAAACCAGATGGCAGCCTCTCAGCATGAACAGAGAGAAAGAGAGAGAGAGAAAGAGAAAGAGAGAGTAAGAGAGCGAGAGAGCGAGAGAGCGAGAGAGCGAGAGAGAGAGAGAGAGAGAGAGAGAGAGAGAGAGAGGCCAGAGACATTTGTATGGCTCTATATCTGAAAGTATCAAAAGTAGAGAGCAAACCCTGAAAAAGACCTACAATGTTTGGAAATTCATAATGGCCACCTTAGAAGCAAAGGGGAAAAGCTTTGAACAGTTTGGCCACCATAGATCTCAGAGGAGGACACCTGAAGCCTAGGTCCCTAGCATTCTGTCCAGAGACATCATAGAGAGCCCTGAAGATCCAGTGTTCTGTACCTCAAAGATCCAGAGGGTCTACTCCTGGGAGGTAAAGATCGATGCAGGAGCCAAGGTGAACCACTTTAAGATCAACCAGGCCTGACCACCCCACCAAAAAGTACAGCAGGATCATGGACCTGGCAGAAAGCCTCATTTTAGGAACTAAGGCCAGAGAGATGAGCAAGTAGAAGAAGGTATAGACCCCTTTAAAAAATTATAATAGATTCAAAGATACCCAAAAATCCAACGTGGAAGGAGAGAATAGCTCCATAATAGCTCCAAGAAGAGGCTTAAAAGAAAAACTGAATTTTCAATAAGGACTACATAAATACCTAAAAGAAATTTAATTAAGAGATAAGGAACATTAAACAAAAATTCTGAAGGCAAGAATTGGAAAGAGAATAAATAGTTTAGAACAAAAAGTAATAAACCTTATCCAATAATGAACTTTCTGAAAATTAGAAAATTAGACCAAACATAAATCAATGACCTCATGAGATAATGAGAAAGATTAGAACAAAATAAAAAGATTGAAAAAAATTGAAGAAAATTTAAGATATCTACTGTGAACCCCCCACCCTCAAAAAAAAAAAAAACAGATGACCATGAGAACAAGTGAAGGAGAGATGGTCTAAGTATCACTGAACTCCGTGGGGGAAAAAAGATTAAAAAGCCTGGAGACTATGTTTCAGGAAATCATAAATTAAAACTGCTCAGGTCTATTAGAACCAGAGAACGAGGTATAAATATAAAGAATCCACCTCCTGAAAGGAACTACAAAAGGAAAAACGCTGAAATGTCATCGCCAAAATTGATAGTTCCCACATCAAAGAAAAAAATCTGCAAGCACTGAAAAAGTGGTAGTTCAAATAACAAGAAACCAAAGTCAAGATCACACAAGGCCTGGCAGCTTCTGCTATAAAGGAGAATATATTGTTACAAATGGCCAAAGATACATCCTTATGACCATGAATAACTTACCCGGCAACGCTGAATGTAGTCTCATGGGGGAGGGAGCGCAGGAGGAGGAATGGATCTTTTAATCAAACAGAAGATTTTGAAGAATTCCTGTTGAAAAGGACAGAGCTGAATTGTAACTTTGAAACACAAACACAACAAACAAGAGGGAACAATAAATTCATTTGAGTAATTGATTGTAAGGAGTTGTCTGATGATGAAGGTCTAACATTCTAATGCAGGGAGAGGACACAAGTGTTCCTTTGGAACATGCATGTATTGAAAGGACCCTAAGGGAGATAAGAAAAATAAGAGGCTCTGGAAGGTAAATTGTTTCTGTTCTGAGAGTTTTAATAGGAGAAAGAAAAGGACAGATTAAAGAACTACACTTTTTCTGTACTAGTGTAGAAAAGAGGAAGACTGGGATAGAACTTGACATTTGTTATCATTGGTGTGTGTGAAAAAAAGAGCATACAAACATGGAGGAAAGAGTGGGGGAAGTGGGCAGCAGATGAACCTCAATGTTATCTGAAACAGACAAGGAATGTTGAACATACACATTTACATACATACACATATTCACACACATACAAAAAGAACAAAAATACATAAAACTCAACAGGCAAACAGAAAGGAATACAGAGAGGGGAGGTTAAAAGGGAGGATAATGCTGGAAAGAGAACAGTCACTAGCAAAGTAAACTTTCTGATCTTGAAGGTGGCGGAAGATTACAAAAAAAAAAGAAGAAAGAGAAAAGAAAAAACTCAGAACCTAAGGGGATGCCCATCAATTGGGGAATGGCTAAACAAATTGTGGTATATAAATATGATGGAATATTATTGCACTGTAACAAGTGATGAAAGAGATTATTTCAGAGAGTCCTCTGAATAGGAACTGATGCATAGCAAAGAAAGTAGAATCAGGAGAATAATTTATATAACAACAGTGCAAAAAAAACAAACAGAAACCCTAAATTTACTTAGGAACTCTAATCAAAGAAATGACCAACCATGTGTCTAGAGGACTTATTGTGAAATGTGTTGCATGCCTCCTGACAGAAAGGTGAAGGTGCAGAAAGAAACATACATTTGGGAGCATGAATATTGTTTGCATTTATTCTGTTTAGTTGTACTTCTGTGTTACAAAGATTTTTTTCTTTATGTTTTTAATTGGAGTGAAGAAGATGGGGGGGAAAATGGAGAAGTGATAGTAATAGGAAAAAAACAGAAATGAATAAAGAGGAGGGACATTGAAATTTTTTTGAAGTGCACAGAAGAGTCCAGAATGTGGTTCAGAAGGAAGTATAAGAAAGCAAGAGTTTTGAAAGCAGAAAGTTGAATTAATTACATACTTTTTTTAAAAAGCAGAAGATATCAAATGGAGATTCATGATTTCCTACACCATGCTCTTTTTGTGTTTGACTTTGTATGTGGAAATGCCCTTTTTTGAGGGGAGGAAAATAACTGCCTTCTTTTTTTGCTAGCAAGGCAGTTTCCTGAAGGACAGCCGTGTGCAGCTAGTACTAGTACCCAAAGGGTACTATTCCTTATTGGCTAAGAGACCTTTGGACCAGGCTTCTGAGTAAGTATGCAGAGAGTTCAGACCCTGAGAGAAGCCTAGACCAAGAGAGGGGTAGAGAAGGCATAAAACTTTTAAATGGATGACAAGAGGCCCCAGAGCTTCTATCTCAAGGGCTATAGTCAATGGAAATATAGAAATGTGTTGGAAGGACAGGGTGTGGAGAGCTTTAAATATCCAACGGAGGAGTTTTTTATTTTATCCTAGAGGCAACAAGGAGCCACTGGAGCTTATTGAGTAAGTGGCAGATGAGGAAAGAAATATATGATATCAACAGGTCTGTGTTTTTGCAAAAATCACTTTGCAGCAGCATGAAGTTGTGGGGAGAGGCTTAAGACTGTGAAACCAGAAAAAGATCCTATTGCAATAGTCCAGGTAAGAGGGAATGACCATGAACTTGGGACTCACAAGGTGCCAAGAAGGTTCTGACGCCCTCAAATTATGTGCCCCATTTACTGACTTATGCTTGAAATTCTGATGATAGAGCTTCCTCCTTTTCATTTCAAGCACTGGTCTCTACTAACATTCAAATGCCTCGTTGAGGCTGCATCTCTTTTAACTTATTAGTTATCGCATTATGAGTTGTGCCAGAGGATGAAAATTATCAGGACTTAGGAAAAGATTGTATCCTTCCTCTTCTGTTTTCTCTTTGTAAATAGACAATGGCTCACTGTTTGAACTAGCATGACAGTTTTAAAACTAAATTCCATTAAAGGTTGGCAAGGGTTTTCATGAAGGGAAGTAGAGTAATAATGCAAGAGGGATAGAGTGCTGCAGTGGAATGCTATGTTGAAATTGTAGTCAAGAAAACTTGGGTTCAAGTCCCATTTCTGACATAGCTGGTTGTATGACCGTAGACAATTCATTTAAACTTTCAGTGCCTCTGGCATCTCTCCGATACCATAGGTTATGGATGACAGAAAGTGGACTAAATTGCATCTAGAAAATTACACAGTATTACTTTCAGTGCTCCTAAATCTGGCCAGAGTACACCATTGGGTATCCTTCATATCCTCCATACCATTCCATATTGTATAATTTGATCTCTGTTATTTGTGCATGGGGAAACAAGGGGGTAGAGTGGATAGAGTGCCAGGCTAGGTGTCAGGAAGACTCATCATCTTGAATTCAAATCTGGCCTCAGATACTTATTAACTGTATGACCCTGGGCAAGTCATTTAATCCTATTTGCCTCACTCTCTTCGTTTGTAAAATGAACTAGAGAAGGAAACAGCAAACCACTCCAGTATCTCTGCCCAGAAAACCCCAAATGGGGCCACTAAGAGTTAGACATGATTAAAAACAACTGAATAACAACAACAAATCCAGCCAGAGGACATCACTGAGTGTCTTTTATACCATCTTTGGACCTTCTTCCAGGGGCCCCAGGCTGAACCTTGATCAGCCAGATCCCACCAGGATCTTCCCCTTCCCACATTATTCAATAAGAACCATTAGGCCTTTCCATCAACCCTACCATTGAACTTTTTTATAGCTGCTATCTCTCCCAATGGAATGTGAGCTCTTTGCAGCAGAGACCATCTCACCTTTCTCTTTTTATTCCCAGTGGTTAGTAAAGTATTTGGTACATAATGAGTCCTTAATAAATGCTTTTCTATTCCATTCCATGAACAAAAACCTATCTTTTTAACACCAGTATTCTCCTGCTGATGCTATATAACTAGAAACCACAGAACAGCACAGACTCTGAAGAATAAAAATTCCATGCAACCCCATGGGCAATGGAGAAACATATGAACTGTGGTCTAGCCTTACCTTCCTCACCTTATATTTGTGAAATCACTTTTTAAAAAATCACAAGTGTAGGACTTTATTTTCTATTGCATTTTATTTTTATATTTTATTATACTTTAGGAACAAATACAAAGTTTTCTGTTTGGCTTTTAAAGCCTGTCACAATCTTGGCTTTAACCTGTTTTTCCAGGCTTATTGTGCATTACTGCTTTCATACATTCTTCAGTCCAGACAACTGGCCTTCCAGGTGTTCCTCAGATGGCACATTCTGTTTATGTCTCCCATCTCTGCATCTTTGCACAAATGGTCTACAAGTATACTCCATTCCTGGAGGACTGCTTCACTTCCGTCTCTTAGAATCCCTAGCTTCTTCCAAAGCCCAGTCCCCTTACTTGGCACTTATTTTGTATATTCTTTTTCTTTTTCTTTTTTTTGCTTTTTGGCAGGGCAATTGGGGTTAAGCGACTTGCCTAAGGTCACACAGCTAGTAAGTGTGTGTCAAGTGTCTGAGGCCAGGTTTGAACTCAGGTGCTCTTGACTCTAAGGCTGGTGCTCTACTCACTGAGCCACCTGGCTGCCCCTATTCTGTATATTCTTATTATGTGTAGCTGTTGTTTCCCTTGATTGTATGTAAGCTCCTTGAGGGCAGGGCCCATTTTGTATGAAGTCAGGCTTGTCTTTGCGTCTCCAGTACCTAGCACAGTTCAGTCATTTTTCAATTGTGTCCAACTCTTCATGAACTCATTTGGGGTTTTCTTGGCAAAGATACCGGAGTGATTTGCATTTCCTTCTCCAGCTTGTTGTACGGATGAGGATACTGAGGCAAACAGGGGTAAGTGACTTGCCCAGGGTCACATAGCTAATAAGTGTCTGAAGTGAAACCAGATTTGAACTCATAAAGAAGAGTCTTCTTGACTCCAAGCCCAGTGCTCTATCTACTATGCCACCCAGTTGCCCCTACTTGCTTTTTTAGGTATTTACAAATCAAACTAAACCAAACTAAAAAGTTGTAGGAAACATCGAGAATTTTGGAACCAAAGTGAAGCTTACTGGCTTATAGTTTGCCCACTCCCTTGTGGGCCCCCACTTTTAAAATGGAAAATTTGCCCTTCTACATCTAGCTCTGGTATGGGGAAACTGTGGCTTTCTATGTCCTTGCATGAAGCCTCTTGACAGAGTCCAAGTTTACAGAACAAATCCTTTTATAAAAGGAATTTATCCTGTGAAGTTTGGGTTCAGTCAAAGGGCCACACTTGAGGACCTAGAGGTCCATATGTGGCCTTGAGGCTGCAGGTTCCCCATCCCTGGCTACTCATTCCAAATTTCAGGACTCTTGACATAATTCTTAAAGGACTGTGCCATACTTTGGTATTCATCTTTTCATTCATTTGACAATAAATTTTATTAAGCAGTAACCACATGCAAGGCACTAAGCTTGGCACTGGATATAGAAAGCCAAAACCAAACAATCAATATTTATTAAGCATTCAGTATTTTCCAGAGACTGCGCCAGGCACAGGGAATACAGACAGAAAAAAAGAATTCCTGCCCTTAAGTAGCCCAGAGTCTACAGGTGTAGATAACTTATACGCATATAAGTTTGTATGTAGCAAATGCTCTTGACTTACTTTCTCAACTTCCAACTATGTGCAAAGCATTATAGAATCTGAAACTTTGGTGTTTGGGAGAGTGGGCTTCCATAGAATTTCTCCTTCAGCTGTGCTGGGGTTCTTTGATTCAAGGAACAATGTGTTAGACTCTGCACTCTTGAAGGAAACATGCCAACTCTGATATATATCCTTTATTTTCAGATATCAAGGCTTTCAGAGGAAGGATTCTATAAGTGAAAATGCTTCAGGAAAGATTCCAGATGTTAAAGAATGAAATTCTTGAGTGCCACATGTGAGAAGCAGAAGACCAGTTTGGCCAGACCATTGATGTAGAAAGTAATGTACGAAGAGGCTGGAAAGATAGGTTGAAGCAAGATTGAGAAGGACTTTAAAAGCCAGACAATTTTGTTTCTGTTTTATCTTGAAAGATGATGTCTAGGCTCTTTTTTTGATCATGGTTTTCAGGTAGTCCAATAATTTTAAAATTATCTCTCCTGGATCTATTCTTCAGGTCAGTAGTTTTTCCGATGAGATATTTCACATTGTCTTTCATTTTTTCATTCCTTTGGTTCTGTTTTATAATATCTTGATTTCTCATAAAGTCACTAGCTTCCACTTGCTCCAGTCTCATTAAGGAAGTATTTTCTTCAGTGGTCTTTTGGACCTCCTTTTCCATTTGGCTAATTCTGCCTTTCAAGGCATTCTTCTCCTCATTGGCTTTTTGGAGCTCTTTTGACATTTGGGTTAGTCTATTCTTTAAGGTGTTATTTTCTTCAGTATTTTTTGGGGTCTCTTTTAGCAAGTCATTGACTTGTTTTTCATGGTTTTCTTGCATCACTCTCATTT
>JAQQSZ010012671.1:0-11950 GCA_028646595.1 Phalanger gymnotis | reverse complement strand
GGGGAATGGGGCAATCAGAATATATGCCATCTTGGGGTTGGGGGAGGGTAGAAATGGGGAAAAAATTTGTAATTCAAAATCTTGTGGAAAGTAATGCTGAAATAATAATAAAAATATTAAATAAATAATAAAATATTAAGGGAAGCCAGAGATTCTAAAACATGGATTTGAGAATGGAGTTTTCTAGGCATAGGGAATAGCCATTGGAAAGGCATGGAGCCATAAGATAGGGCATTATGTATGAAGGTCAGCAAGTAGGCTAACATGGCTCGACCATCCAGTGTATTGAGCAGAATAACATGTAAGAAGATTGGGAAAGTAGGAAAGACAAGTTGTGAAGACTGTTAAATGCTCCAAAGCAGAGTTTATATTTGATCCCAGATGTTAAAAAGAGGCCCTGGAGTTTATTGAGTAGGAGTAGTGACATAGTCAGACACGCTCTTTAGGAGAATTAAGTTGGCATCTGTGTGGAGAATGGATTGGCAAGGAGAGGCACTTAATGCAGAAGACAAAATAGGAGGATATTGTAATCGTCCAGGTGATAGATGGTGAGACCCTGAATTAGTGTGGTAACAGTGTGAGTGTTGAAATGGCAGGATTTGGCATCTGATTGGCCATCACTGAGAGTGAGGAGTTGAAGCTATTAAGTTTCAAACCTGAATGACTACAAGGATAAAGCTATAAGAGTGAAGTTCAGAAGAGGGGTGAGTTTTGTGTCAAAGATGATGAGTTCTTTAGAGACATATCACGTTTGAGATGCCTATGGGATATCTAGTTTAAAATGTTCAGTGGACTTTTGGTGATTTGGAATTGGAGCTGAAGAGAGAAACTCATACGTGTTTGTGTAAAAATCTATTTTCATATACAGAATACATAGTATTTGAATTTATGGTGAGTTGCATTCACTCTTATGAGGTCACAAAGTGTGAGAGTATAGAGAGAAAAATAAAAGAAGGCCCGGGATACAACCTTGGAGTATACTCACAATTAATGCTTAGCATAGTACCTAAAACATAATAGGCACTTAATAAGTGCTACTTGACTTGATATGACATGAAATGGATGAAAATCTAGCAAAAGAGCATGAGAAGGAGCAGTCATGCAGGTAGGAGAATTCAAGAGATGGCAGTCAACAGTGGTAGATGCTTCAGAGTGGTCAAAAAGAATATAAGATTTGGGAAAAAGTCATTAGACTTAGCAATAATTGATAACTTTTGAGAGAGAAGTTTCAGTTGAGTCATGAATTAGATTATAGGGCATTCAGAAGAGAGAGGAGAGGAAGTGAAGGCACCAAGTGCAGATAGTTTTTTTGAAGGAGAGAAAAATGAAAGGGAGGAGGAGAGATGTTGGATGATATAGTGAGGTTTTTTGGTAAGGATAGCACAGAATTGTTATGTTTGTAGGCATCAGGTAAATGCCCAATAGACTGAAAGATACTAAGGTTAGAGTAAGAGGGAGTAAGTGTAGGCAATATGCTGAAGAAGATGCGGAGGAGGGTGGAATCAAGGGTTGGCTTGGATATGAAAACCACATTTTTATCAGAGATGGGAGGAAATAGCGGGTAATGAGGTCAAGGGGTTTTAAGTCTCCACTTTCTCAGTAAAGTATGAGGTAAAGTCAGCTGAGAAGGTGAGGTAAAAAGGCACTGTGGGAAGCTTGAAGAAAGAAAAGAAGGTTTGGAACAATTGCTTCAGGGAACGGAATAGAGAATCAATTAAAGAGAAGTAAAAGGATTGCCTTGCTGCCAAGAAGGCCCTATTAATATCAGGTTACATAACTTTAGGTGAACTTAGCTCAGTTATATGACTTCTTTAGTTCCATTCAACAGCAGGCAAATAGGAGCAGAGGAGGTAGAAAGTGGGAGTTTGGCAAGGCATGGGCAACAACAGGACAAGAGATTAGAAAGTAGAGAAGAATGTTGCGTTGTTCTGATTAACTAAAGGAATGAGATTGAGAGAGATGAAAGTGAAGCCAGAACAGGGTTGACGGTACGGGAAAGGTGGAAGGGCTGAAAGTTATGATGAGAAGGAAGAAGAGATTTAGGAGGAGTAAGGCACAGGGGAAGATGGGATAAAAGATTATGATCATAGAAAGGAAGTTCAGAGTTTTTTTATTTGTTTTTAATCATGGAAGAAATATACCTGTGGCTGAAGGGAAGATGAATGATACATAGCTGAAGTGGAGTGGAATAGGTTGTGGGAAGTCAGTAGACTAGTAGCTAGAAGGTTAGGTATTTGAGGGAACATGAACAACGTGGGACAGCTCATTGTCAAATTCATTCTCTACCTCTGATGAATCTTTCAATTTATTCTTGAGAGTAAATTCCAACATTTGGATGATTTATTTGTAAGTCTTTAGTAGCTAGTTAATACAAGCAACTGCTACAGGAATTTAATCCCCATTCTTGGGGAGGGGGTGTAATTGTGACAACTTTGAAGCCAAAATTGCTAAGAAAAAACTTGTGGGAAAAAAATCTGTCCCTTAAAATATAGGATTATAACACTCATGGATATATCATTATATACACCTGTATACACCTAATGATTGGCTTTAGAAGTGAGGTTGATCTTAGAAGTGAAATAGTATAGTGGGTATAAAGGCAAAAATCTAAATGACTAGCAATTTCAGACTGCTTATAATTTGCAAGTAATAATACACACATTGGGTAGTCACTTCTTTTACCTCTTTGGATGCTAGGATTTGACGGAGTTCTTTCTTAAGATCAATAAAACGATCATGAAAGATGGCCATGGACCAAGGTTCTTCGAAGAAGCTGGTTAAAAAAGAAAAAAAATTCATTATCCAGTGAACCTCTCATTATCACTGATAAAGTATTTACCTGCTTTTTTGCCATTGTAAATTACAGTTCTGGACCCACCGTGATCGTTTGTTCATAAAATGCCTCCCGCAACAGCATGGTCAATCAATTTTTTTAATGGATGTTCCTGATGTACAGCCAGCTTCAGTAATTACATTTAAAGTGGTTTAATTCAGAGCTGTGGCAAGACCCAGTGAAGAATCCTGATTTTATCAGAATTTAAAAGCCTGTAGACTTGTAAAGAACTGCGTCTCCATTATCTGTCCTCGTTTGAGAAAAGCAGATTGCAGGATTAGCTGAACTGCTGCATAAACAAATTAAATTTGTGTAGACAATGACACAAATGTTGTTCATCATTAAGGTTTCTGGATTAATAATGACCAGAAAACAGGCCACCACAGTTTCACAATATGTTCTTCACACCGGCACACAGATATTTAATTGAATCTCTTCCGTGAGAAGAGTTCTTTTTAATATTTATGTATTTCTAACTTTTAACAGAAAATTATTTTAATGAATACTTTCTATCAAGAACAATGATTAATTTATAAATAGTTAACATTTATAAACATAAAGTCAATTGGATAGCCAGGAACATTTATTTTTTCTTGAACTTCCAGGAACACAGAATGTAAGTTCTTTAGAGCATCAGAGACACGTTAACTAAAGGAGATTTATTCTACTTTGAATGCATGTGTATGTGTAATTCCCATTAGTGTTAATAGATGTCATATGTGAGAAGACTAACTCATAAAGAGTTGATGTACTGGGATTAAATAGATGAACATTTTATATTTTCTAAACTTTAATTAATAGTCATCTTAGTTCAAAAGAAATTACATAAGAGTTTGAATGATGATTATACAATAACAGATATATTTAAGAACATTTTATCCCAGTCTCTATGCTCCTGCCAAATGTGAATTGACTGCCGTGTGTCTGGGCTATTGTATACTGCCTGGTTTTTAAGCTATAGTTACATGCCAGCTTCAGCAAGACTGAGCACGTGTTTTAAACTCTCTTCATGATCAACTGTTTGGAACCAATCTCATTGATCCAAAATGGCCAAAGTAACCAACCTGGTTATTTGGGTTATACATCCTCCACTTTGAACTGCAGGCTTCTAGGCAAAGGCAATGTGTTTTCTGAGTAGTACCCACCAATGGCTGGTACTAAATACTATTATTGGAGAATGAAAAGCATTAGCTTTCTGAAAAATAGATGAACTGTGTAATATGCATTGGAACTGTAAGCAATAATAATACCAGTTATGGAAAGAGGTAATCACATGGATCACAATGAAAACGAATGGACATTGTACTTTCACTGGGCATCTTCCAGAACAAATGGATATGAACGTCAGCAGTGTGCCCCAGGGAAGTTTGCCCAGAGTCCTTTAATACTGTGCGTGCCCAAAGCCACTAAGTCATAAATAGGATTACTCTTGATGTAATAAAAGATTCAGCTTATTTTGGGGGGGGGCCTATGTATACAGGTGCAAACATCCAGATCACTTGGTACAAGCAATAGCTACATAGGTGATGTCATGGAGCATCCTAGTAAGACTACTTCATCTCTTTTACATTTTCCCACTCTCCTGATAAATCTGTAATAGAGCTTTCTTTCAAGCCTTATTATGTATCCAGAATACCCTTTCAGCTAAGATATCTACTGCTCCTGCAATGTAAAAGAGCTGCTGAATTCCCACCTGCTACCAGTGGTCTTGCACAACTAGTTGGAAAATTGAATAGTGGTGATTCACCCAGATAAGATCCTAGAGGTACAGAGGGTAGAACTAGAAGGAACGGAAAGGCAATCTGTTGGAATACTTTCCATTTTGTAGATGAGTAAAACAAAGCCCAGAGAGGTTAAATGCTTTGCCTGAGGGCATACAAGTGACAAGGGGCATGACCTTTTTATTAATTATCCTAGATACTGAACATTTTTTCTGTATTTTGGTAAGTTCATACTATATGGGAGCATGACTTATGTCTGTATGGTGCCTAGAACAGAGATGTATGTAAACAAGGGAAAATGTGTTTTGGTGAGATTGATGAAGCTTGCTTGTTCTATTTTATTTTCTACTTCTTCACTCCACCTCCAAAGCACCCAGAGTAAAGAAAACCTACTTAGTATATGTTAGTTATTGGTTGAGATGGAAATGTCTTTCCACTGAGGTTCCTGCCCCATTTACAATACTATTAGTGATTTCCACACTAGTGGGTTGGGAAGCCCTGGCTTCTCCCATACCTCTCCCCATTTCCACTTGCATCTCTGTGTAACAGGTGAAAAACATTTAGCAGGCCTTTTTGAAAAGTATCAAGTTTTATTTTTAGTAAAATATTTTCCTATAAAAATGTTGTGAGAAAAAATTTAACTTTACCTGAAAAAAATGAGATCTAACAATGTTATTTCTGTATATCTAATTTCTAACTATAAACAAGAGCTAATTTTTATAGAATTTTATTTAGATTTCTTCTCTTAAAGAACAACTCTTGGGTTCCATTAAAACAAAGTGTGATAATGAAAAAGACACCCTTGAAAGCAAACCAACAAGTTGACTTCCTGAGGCCCATTTTGAATTTTATTACTGCTTCAACAGTGGTCCCTAAGGGTAAGCTGCAAAGGGGGCTTGAAAGCATAATGCTCTTCAGTGTTGAAGATGAAGCTGGCAAGCTACCAACAGTGGCTTGTAGGCTCCTAAACTATCATGAGAACAGCATCTGCCATATGTGTTTGCATCATTAAGTCTTTCATAACCCGCCAAACTGATCAAGCTAAATGTGTACAAGATGGCAGTATTAGCCAGGGGCAAAACAGGGATTTCAAAACTTGGTCGATTCCTTAAAAGGAGACAGGGGCCCACAGTAGGAATCCTATTGAAAGGTTTTCCGTACCTATTGTGGCTGTCATTGGAAGGCATTTGGAACTGTAGGGTGTCCAGGAAGAAAACTAATAGCTCTTCCTAATATGTTCCTGCCTTTCACCAAAGGGTAACATTAAAAGTGTTCCATGTCAAGTGTTTGAATTTTGCAACACAATTAGCAACACTTCCAAATTCAGATGAAGTGGCTGGCACCTTATAGGCATCAAGCATCTTATCAGTTCCAAGTAGGCAGGGCTAAAGCAGTTTCTTTTTATGTGGTGAGATCTTGATAAAGTGACTGAAATATGAGGGTATTGACATTTCCTTTGAGTAAGTTTCTTAGGGTGAGGTTTTCATCGTAATGATTAAAACTTGTCTATTAAAACTCTAGACTCATTAACTAGAAAAATGAACTTGGTTATAATTGCCAAAGACTAAAATGAAATTTGATTATAGTATATTTTAGAAGTAGATTTTTTGGGGCAAGGAGGTACCCTGGGTGCACTTGAAAAAAGTGACCTTTTTTGTCTAGAAAATGACAGTCCCTACACATTTATCCATATATTTATATCACAATTTACAGCTGACAAAACACTTTCGAATATGTTATCTTGTTTCATCGAGGTATCCCTGTGGAGTAGGCAGGGCAGGTATTGTTCTACAATTAAAAAAATAGACTCAAAGTGATTGTGGTTTTCCCAGGCCTATACAGCAAATGGGTAGGGGACTAGAACCAATGTCTTCTGACTTCTAGGTGCTATGGTCTTGTTTCCACAATCTGGCTAGCAGCTTCTGTGGAGGGTCCAGATCCACCCACAGCTAGCGCCCAGAAAGCTGCCGGACAGCCAGAAAGCCCGGGTTCTTTTAATCTGCCTTAATAAGGAGAGCAAGGTGAAGGGGTTGGCAAGCTTACTTTAGTTCAGCACACAAATATCATTCACTTAGTTCAGGGGAAAAAGCCAGCACCCTGAACTTCAGAGCAAAATACAAGCAAACTACAAACATCAACAGACAAACCTTGTCTGATTCAAATCCCAATACATAGTTACCAGAGTTCAACAAAGTCTCAGCACCCGGGTTTACAAGCTGGAGGGCTCCTTAGCTACAGCTGCCCAGAGTTTCCTCATCAACACCATCTCAAGAGCCCTTAAATAAATTACAGACAGACCCAATACAATTCATAGTTACCAAGGAACCATCAACATCTGAGTTTAGCCCGGAGCTCAACAAGGCTGGCTCCTGCTGTGTCTCAGAGCTCCAAGGAAGAAGAGGCCCACCCCTGGATTTTACATCTTTTTCAGCATCAGGGGTGAGTCACACATGCGACTCACCCACTCGACCCAAAATCGCCACAAAGAGGTGGACTCAAAGCCACGTGGTCCAAGAGCACCCCCCCCCCAAGCCCTCCCCTGAGGCAAGGAGGCACCAGGGACACCCAAATCTTGGGCCTGGGGCTTAGCACTTAACAAGATTCAATGAAATAGCTGAATCACTCAACGCAAACAAAAGCCAAACTCTTCAAGGGCACTTGTTGAACTAAGTGCTAAGGAGCCCATTTTGCCTTTCTGACACAGGTCTAGGAAAGGCAATTTTATGAGTGAAATCAGAGGCCTTTTAAGAGTGCAATCTATACACTAGAGTGGAAGCACAGAAGAAGGAAAGAGGGGTAGATGTGAGATGGGTCTTAAGCAACTGTTCCACCTCTAAGATATTCAGCATTAAAAAACAAAACAAAACAAAATTTCCATCATTCAGGTATGTCTCTGCAACCAATCAAGGAAAAGGGCTGTTACCTTGAACTCACCACCCTAAGCTTGAATGGTGGGGATTTTTACTGATTGTGGGAATCAATTCCTAACTGATGTTATTGTCCTGGGTTGTTAAGTTTCACTTTGCCCTGCTGGAGAGGAGGGTCTGCATACCCTGATGTGCCTGGCTCTCTATCATTCTCATGTAGTTGTTTATGGAAATAGCCAGCCTGTTTAGGAATGGATTTTTACAGTTAAGAAATACTTGTCTTAAGGAGCCTCGGCTTTCTCCATCTGACATGCTCTATCTTAGCTACACCTTCTTCTCCAACCTGGTAACCCGTCCTTTCTACCCTGCTCCTTTTCTGGAACCCTCCATATCTAGAATTTTCTATGCTTGGAACTTTCCAAATTAGAAACATCCACTTTCCTAACCAATTGGCACCTCCCTGCCTGTGACATCAGAGGTAGGAAAACACTTGGATCTGTAGAGGGTCTCTGAGCCTCATGGATGTATGAAGTGAAGACACACCCAGGAATCCAACAAAGCTCCAAGCCCTGGGAGCAGCCTCCTGAAGGACTTGTAGGCCCATTTCTCCTGCCATTGACTGAAAGAAAGCATCTTGCATGAGGCTCACTGGTGACATCCCTGGTCTTTCAGGAGGGAGGATGGAGTGAAGAGAAGAGTAATCATTTACATGGAGCCTACTGCTTGTCAGACAGTATGTTAAGCATTTTACAATCACTACCTCATTTGATCTACTGCAAGGTAGGTGCTGTTAATGTCCTCATTTTACATTTGAGGCCACTGAGCAAACAAATTAAATGACTTTTCCAGGGTCACACAGCTAGTAAGTGCTTGAGCCTACATTGCAATGTAGGTCTTCCTGATTTTATTGATGTGAGGAAGCTCCCTTTACCTATGCAGACTGGCATCTTCTCTGTAACTTAAGAGCCTCAGAGAATTGTTTAGAACCCTGAAAGATAAGTGACTTTCCCAGAGTCAATATGTGTTAAATGCAAGACATAAACCAAGGTCTTTCTAGCTCCTATGACAGTTTTATTCACTATACCATGGTATCTCTTATATGTATATTATGCAATAGCAAAATTCAAGTTGCAGCTATACATAGCACTAGCTAGGCATTTTCCACATCAACCATCTCAACCAATCATGGCTCAAAATAATCTTCATTCTGGACATTGGCTAGCCAGTTATTCACCTTGCCAACTATGAAAATTATGTCTCTGTCCCCAAACCCAAGGGCAGGTGATGGTTTGCTTGTCCTATGCTCCATTATGAGAAAAGCAGCTGGGGGCAGTGGAACCACTAAAGGTGAGGTCAAGAAAGATTTGGTTTCAGGTCTCACCTCTGACATTAAACTTGCTGTTTGGCGATGGACAACTCACTATGTCTGAGACTTAGTTTCATTATCAGTACAGTAGGAACTACCTTATGGTGTTATTATGAGGGAATAACATATGCAAAAGAACTTCATAAACTTTACAGAACCATAGAAACATCAGCTATGTTATTGAAAGGTAAAGTCCCCACAGTTTATTGTTTTATTATTCTCAAATACTTTCCCTGTACTTTTATTCCTCTTGAATATTCTCCTGAACTTCAGTTTTGGCCAGTGAGGCCTAGGCAATATTGATACTGTTTACTGGATATCCAGAATTGATGCTTCTTCTGGACCTCAGCTACGCATGTCACCTGAGGACACAGGCCTCCTGCTACCTGGCCTGCTGTCCTGGAACTCCAGTTCTGTTGTTAACAGTTGCCCTTCATTTTAGACCTCTGCCTCTTACTCTCTCTCCTTTTGTTTATTTGCATTCATGGAAAGTTGGCTTCCCTCAGATGACACCATCTTCTGGCCAGCATAGAATTAAAATGTTATAATTCCCCAGTTAGAATGTAAGCTCGTTGTGAGGATAAATTATTTCATTATTTTTATTTGTATCCCCAGTGCCTAATAGCTACTTATTGGTTGATTAATATCCATCAACACTGTGTCAGGAAAAGGAAGAAGTGCCCATCTTGCCCCTGACTGCCACACCCAGACCCTCACCCAACCACTCTGAGGTTCTTTATAATCAGCTAGATCATTGTATACTGTTTCTGGGGTTGTAGAGACCACAAGGAAATTTCCTTTCTTCTTTCATTGTGTTGTTAATAGCAAAATTTTGATTAACCAGAACCTAATTAATAAGAAGCTTTGGTATAGCTGATAGTCCATTCTTGGAATACATGTCCTGCTCATCTCTATCTATTAGAACCCCTAGTTTCCTTAAAGGCACCCCTTAAATGTCAACATAGAAGAGCTTTCCAGATCTCCCGGCTACTATGCTCCCCTCTGCCCAAAAATATTACATTGTATTTTATATATATTTCAGATTTACTAGATTTGTGTGTGTATATGCTATTTCTCCAGTAGAATGTAAGTTTCTTGAGGAAAGATATGGTCTAGTTTTTTGGTCATTGTATATTCCATGCTTTGCATAGTGCATATCAAGCACATAGTTATGCTTAATAAAATCTTGTTGTTTTTTTAATGTAAACTACATTTTTTAGTCATTTACTTTTAAAGAAATGGGTAATGACATGAAAAAAGGCTGGTACCAGGCCTTTAGTAAAGAATTATCTCTTTAATAGTATATATCCTAAAAATTAGTACAACTTTGTCTCCATCTCCAACAACTTCTATATTTATCACTACTATCCTGAATAGTGAGAATTAGTCTTCATGCCAATGATCTTGAGAAGTGAAGGATACACGTCCATCAAAGAAAGAGTCAGTTCTATTTACTATGCTGTACTTAGGCAGAAAGGTGGACTAACACATTTAGAAGGGTTTTCAAAAGGAAGGTGTGAAACAGAAATGGGTTTCTGATTGACACTGAGTTAACTATAAAATGAAATTAATGAACACTCTATTCCTTGAACGTTATAGTTAAGTTTTGCTCAATATTTGTCTAAAGATGCCATGAATGGGCATATCAGAAATACCTTAGAGATACTGAAAAGGGAGGTCTTTATTCTTAGTAGAAAATATTTAGTTTTCCGATGACCCACGAGTCTTTTTAGATGACTAGTAGATGATTTCTAATTAGTGGCTCAATGAGATTATGTTAAAAGCAAGGCAAAGCACTCAGTCTACTAGTGCTTCTAAACATTGTTCTCACAGCCTTAAATAGTAACTGAAATTTTTTAAAAATAGCCAACATCCAAAATACAACCAATAGACTTAAAACTCTTAAAAACTGATTGGTACAGGAGAAGAGTGGTAGAGAGCTTAGGGCTGTGAAGAAGAGAAACCTCCTTCCTTTTAAACATATATTTCAGCTTTGGCAGAATAAAGCACCCCAAGAAGACTGAGCAACTCAGAGTAAAACTACTTAACATACAATTTTAAAATCTCAAATAAAGTCAATTCTATTGTAAATAGGAACTAGATTCTGATCAGAGCTACCTTTAATTAAATAATAGCAGCTGTGAATGTGACATACCTGTATCAAAACTAAGATGATGCTCAGATCACTTCAGATTTATTGATGAGAAAATGTTGAAATGTCTTTTTCAACTTATGAGACTTTGAAAAGCAAAACTATTACTATAAAACTGGCACTTAAAAAAGAGAAGAGAATGTTGTGAATGTAGTACCAGTCATAACTAGCTCCACCCCTAGAATGGATGGTTCTCATGCACTAACCAGTGAAAATGATAAATAGGTTATTTGACTGACATTTATGTTTTAAATAGTTTGACTTGTCACAGAGTCAGTTACACCCTCCTTCCCCTAAAAGAGCCAAATGGTTTTTTATGGATCTGATTCTTCATTAATAATATTTGAAAGAATTGTGCATACTAATACAACATATATGGTTACATTTGCTATAATGCTTGATTTGTCAGCATAAAACAATTTTTGTTGTTCAATCATTTTAGTTGTGTTCAACTCTTTGTGACCCCATTTGAGGTTTTCTTTTTTTTGTTATTTCATATATTTAGTTTTCAGCATTGATTTTCACAGGAGTTTGATTTACAAATTTTCTCCCCATTTCTACCCTCCCCCTCACTCCAAGATGGCGTATATTCTGGTTGTCCTGTTCCCCAGTCAGCCCTCCCTTCTGTCACCCCACTCCTCTCCCATCCCCTTTTCCCTCCATTCCCAGGCTCCATTGCCTGTGTATCTTATTTTCTAGTTGCATGTAAAAACTTTTTTATTTTTTTTTTGAGCATCTATTTTTAAAACTTTGAGTTCCAAATTCTCTCCCCTCTTCCCTTCCCACCCACCCTCCCTAAGAAGTCAAGCAATTCAACATGGGCCACATGCATATCATTATGTATAACCCTTCCACAACACTCATGTTGTGAAAGACTAACTATATTTTGCTTCTTCCTAACCTATCCCCCTTTATTGAATTTTCTCCCTTGACCCTGTCCCTTTTCAAAAGTGTTTGTTTTTGATTACCTCCACCCCCATCTGCCCTCCCTTCTATCATCCCCCGTTTTTT
>JAQQSZ010012670.1:0-11951 GCA_028646595.1 Phalanger gymnotis | reverse complement strand
AAAAAAAAAAACTGAGCAAATTTGTAGAACACAATTCAATTTGAGATATAAGTGAAAGTGACCATTAAAATAACAATAAGCAGACTGAGAATATGGCATCATGTTTTTGAGTACCCCAAAGCCCAGAAAATAAAACAGGGAGTAGAGATTAAGGAGGTTTTTTGTTTGTTCTTATTGTCACTTATTCTCAATGAGGACCAATGATATCAGAATAGTGATGGTGCCTGAATGAGGGAAGGTCCAGCTTTCAGTAAATTCATGAATTGAAGAGATAAAGGAGGCACATTTCTCCCTAGTGGGATTACCCATCAGTTTTGGAAGGGGCTGAACTTAGCCAAGATTATAGGAAAATAAAATCTTATCTAATAAGTAGAGTTGTAGGAACCCCTGATTTAGAGAATATAAAACTATTACATCTCTTATTTTTGTACTTCTTAGATAATGAGTACTTCATGTAAGATAACTCAATGATACAGATAAATTGTAGGGTGAGGGAATGAAGCTAGTACTCCTTTACTAGGATTCAGAAATGATCAGATTGAAAAACTTAATTGTATTGTAGATTTACATACAATGACCTCTGTGTCTAATTATCCCCACCCTACACTGGGTACAGAAATCCACTTAAATACATAGGGAAATTATATATGTGGGTTAATATCAGCACACATTTGATCCTTAGGTCAGAAAATTATGGACAATATTTTTCTATATTACTGAATAATCTGCCTATTTAGATCCTTAGGTTCAAAGGTATCTTATATATCATTCGCAGAGAAAGAGTCCATCTAAAAAATATTTTGTGAGTAAGCCATACTGGAAGTATATTTGGTGACTTTAATTTTCTGGAAACTATGTTGGTGACTAGTTTTAAATGTGGAATGTCTTTTGTGTCCTTCATAGATACCCTTGGTACCATACACCTGCTTTTAAGTATGAATGTACCCTGGTAGCACTAATTTTAAATAATATTATGACATGAGTATATGTCAATAGGCTTTTCTTCCCTGAATTCTGGAGGCAAGTGGCATAGGGTGTCTCACCTTCCTTTGATGCTTTATGTAGCGATATTATATAGAGCTGAATATTGACATTATATAGCTATGATTTACGCCTCTACCCAATACTGAATAAAATTATATATTGAAACACATAGAAAACTAAATTACCTAAGGAAAAAATCAGAATATAAAATTATTATGAGTTTATCTACCTTGGTAATATCAATAATTGTTAAGTAACACCTCACATTGCTTACTTGTATAATGAAGTTCCCCACTCTACTAGATAAACAGTAGATCTCAGTTGAGGGTACAGAAATGATTTTTTTTTGTGATTGGATTGAGGGCACAGCTTTCTGCTATTCATAGGGTTAGGCCTCTGATTCAAAATGGATCTATCCACTAAAACAAAAAAAAAAAAGATTTCCCTAGACCTCTCAAATATGACATAAAATATGGAATTAAGAAATATTAATTTGTTTTTAATCTTCCAATGATGCTAAGAAGATTCTATTAAAATGGAAGGCATTTACTCATGACCTGATTATTCTAGAAGTAGTAACAAAGGTATCTAGATATACAGAACTTTTGTTTCTCCTTTCAGTCCTACTGGCAATTCATTCAGCTCTTTGGTCCTTATTTCCATGTTCTCGAGTTCTCATGAATGATACAATAATGGCCTTATGACAGCTATTGATTGATTGAAAGACACATCTTTGGAGTTATTGTTAAGAATAACCAAATGTTTAACAGGGTCTTTCTTTTAGCAATTTGCATATTTCTATTAACAGGCATTATATCCAATGTCCATCATTTTACACAATCTCTCTGTCTCTCTCTGTCTCTCTCTGTCTCTGTCTCTCTGTCTCTCTGTCTCTGTCTCTGTCTCTCTGTCTCTCTCTCTGTCTCTCTCTGTCTCTCTGTCTCTGTCTCTCTGTCTCTGTCTCTCTGTCTCTCTCTGTCTCTCTCTGTCTCTCTCTCTCTCTCTCTCTCTCTCTCTCTCTCTCTCTCTCTCTCCCTCCCTCCCTCCCTCTCTGTCTCCACTCTATTTATTGTCATGCTTACATAGCCTCATATTGCTCACTGGGAAAGGCAAGTCAGGCATGCTCCTTCATTAGTTTGAGGATCAGCATTATTTATTAACAAAGTAGTTAAATGATTCTGTTGCCAGCCACCAGAGCTGAATATATGACTATCTATACGTGCTGAATATAACTTAAAACATCCTGGCAAGAAAGATTAAGTGGCAAATATGTTGTTATGTAGTTTTTATTTTCCGACTATGAGACGCATTTTGATTCTTCAGTAAAGGCTCTGCCTGGCCTGCCCTCTTCCCTGCAGCAGCTTAACACAAATAGCAACTTGTCCAGTTCATCTTGGATTTTTAACAAATAGTAAAGTACTAAACAACTAGAAATTAAAAAAAAATAGTTGATAAATTGATTAAAACTAAAGTATATTTGGGGTTGGTCTATGCCAGTAAGAAAATTGATGCTTAATAATGATTTAGCTCATGCTTCTTTATCATAAAAGCATAATTATTGCAATTAATCCCTAAACCTGAAATCATTCTGCCAATTTGCTTTTTAATATCTGCATACTGTGCAGTGCTGACAATACATCACTTTCTGAATATTTCACTTATTCTGCAGGTTACAAAAAAAAGATAGTCACATTTTTAGCTAGAAAATTGGTGAAGAAACACATTCTCAGTTTTTATACTTATGCCTGGATTTGCTCCAGGAAAGTCAGCCAGCAACTTATATCTGCCTTAATATGACTTAAATATATGCCCTAACAGTGTATCGACTTTTTCTGATACACTAATGAAATGAGACACCTCTAATAAAACAATATAATTATAAAAGACATATATTGACATAGAAGGAATTTTCGATGATGATATAATAGAATTTTCATAAATTTCTGTAGACATTAGAGTAATTGTTTTCTCTATCATTTTAACATAGAACAATTACCAAGTGTTTTAAGCAAAAATAGTTAAAAATAATCAGAGTGTATGTGTCACTCAAGTCCAATATAAATGAACCTTGTTTCCTTGTCAGTTTCCTTTGCCATTCATATTAAATCCACTTCTCTACTTCCTAGGAAGTAAATCACTAAAAGGCATGTGAGCATTTTTTAGAATATGTAACGATTGGAAAAAATAAACAATGCCTTTTATTATTCATGGCAGGCAAGGTTTATAACCATGATATGATATGTAAGAAAGGGAAATTGTCCCAGAGTAGGCATATCTAGAGTATTAGAGCTAAGGCACCACCACTCATTTCTATGGTATTTTAAGAAGGAGGAATTAAAATATTGTTTTGCAGTTGGATCCTGGGCTGCTTGCTGGTGATTTTCAAATGCTGTTAAGCCATTAAGAAAATAGGAAATTCTTTACTAGGTATTGTGTACTCAGGGTTAATGAGATAATTTGATTCTCATTCTTCTTTATGCAATCTACTTCAATGGCCATCTTTTCAAGTCTTTGCTGTTATTCTGTCAGTCATGTCTGATTCTTCATGATCCTGTGGGCCATACTATCCATGCACTTTTCTTGTCAAAGATAATAATAGAGTGGTTTGCCATTTTCTTCTCCAGTGGATTAAGTCAAGCAGAGATTAAGCGACTTGTCCAGGGTCACACAGCTAGTAAGTGCCTGCAGTTGTATTTCAGCTCAGATCTTCCTTATTCCAGACCCAAACTCTTAACATCAAATCATATCACTGTCTCCTTTCAAAATTTTACATATACTAAATATTTTGATCATTGCTATTTTATAATATAATTTTAGGCATGGAATTATACAATGATGGATTGAGCAAATAATTCATATTTTTTTCTATTTGAGCAACTAGTTTCTACTTGTGTTATTCTATCTTTTTAGGGAAAAATTCATCATTATTTTAAATGATAAAGTACTAGTTTTCTGCTTTTCAGAGAGAAAGAATTCCAGCAGATAACCAGATAGTTGAAGTCCAAAAGAATTCCATAGCTTACTGTTAGGTTTGTGATCTTCCTAATTTTTCCTTTTGTCCTGGTGGGCTCTAGCATACTAGCATAATAACATGGCTTCTTTCTCTGTTCTTAGATACCCACATGATTTCTCTCCACCAAGCTCCTCTTACTCAGACTGCTGGGTTTCTTTATATAAGCACATTTTAATATACCATCCTACCCCATTGCTAATTTTATTTGTGATTTTTCTTTCACACAAATTTCAATGAATGAAAGGGAAATTCATGACACCAAGTCTCCATAATACACAAAAGGTTAAATTTCCTTCCTTCCATTAGAGTCTCTTATTGTCTCTGTTAAGAACAAGGCTGCTTTCTGCCCACACATATAAATAGAAGAATTTCCTCATTAGAGTTAGGCATTTAAGAACAACTTAAAACAGCACATAATGCCACACATGAAAAGAGGATAATCAGACTGAATGTGTTATAGTATATTGCATAACTCTATAATGAAAATTCAATGCATATTTTTCTTATCTTCATTTTACCTAAAATTGCTTGCCTTTCCTGAAAATGGTATCAACATTTAGAAACTGTTTAATCAATAAGACACTAAAAGAAAATCATTAGCAGAGGTTTCAGATATACCCAATCTACTCTTGCCTGAAATAAAAGTTCATCATATAGTTTAATAAACCAATGTAGTTTTTGAAATTCCCCTTAGTCTTACTCATTTATGTAGTACTTCTATAATAAAGTC
Organism: Phalanger gymnotis; assembly: GCA_028646595.1. Lineage (NCBI taxonomy): Eukaryota > Metazoa > Chordata > Mammalia > Diprotodontia > Phalangeridae > Phalanger > Phalanger gymnotis. Next base: position 7,224 of record JAQQSZ010012670.1, on the reverse strand, counting down.
TCTTTCAAAGCATTTGTAAGTTAAGCTCCATTAGTTGTTACCTGAGGTCCCTCTGTTCTTTCAACATCCCTAAGGTGACTCAGCATTGTACAAACTTAAAGTTAGTATTATAAATATAATAATAACATTATAGTATAGTGATCATTGTATAATTTATATCATGCTTTAAGGTCTCCAAGGCAGTTTACGAATAAATATTATCTATTTTTTTCTCACAAGCCTATTGTCATTATTTCCATATTATAGATAAGGAAACTGAGGCAGGCAGAGGTTAAGTGAGGTTCTTTAGTTCAGGGATTGCATAATGTCTAGCAAATAATAAATTTTTATTTTTAGATTGACTTGTCCAGGGTCACAGAGCTTGTAAGTGTATAAGGGTGAATTTGAAGTCAGGTCTTCTGACTCTAGGTCAAAGACTCTATCCCTTGTATGACCTAGCTCACAAACAAGCAAAGATCTTTTTTTTTCAGCATAAATGGACCAAGCTTACTAATGCTATCACAAGTCTATATCACTACCTTATCACTAACAAAAGTACAGTAATTTCTTTCCAAATTATCTAATATACATCAGCATCAGTGTGAAATAATGTTCCAGAGGTGAGCTCGCTTATCCAGTATTAAAATTTGGCTGGATTTAAGGTCCTTACTAAGGAGCAAAACCCTTTTATTTCAAAATAGGTGTTCTTCACAAACAAAAGAGATGGCAGATGGAAATTCACAATTACCTATTTGAAAGACATGAGTATTTAAAAATAAAGAGAGCAGAAGGATCTTTAGGTAGTTAGTCAACATAGCATTTGTTCAGACGTAAATTGGATGACTTGTTTGGAATATTGTAGAAATAATTCATCCACCGGTGAGTGGGTAGGACTAGATTTCTAACATCAACTTGACTCCAGGAATTTTCAAGGGACCTCTGACTCTACCTCATTTAAGCCAAATGGCTCCTTTTCTTCTTACTCCACAAACTTCACAGGGAGCCCTGGGTCAGCACCAAATTGAGGCCACCTGCCTCTGGTCTATGCTTTTGCTTCAGGGCTTTTCCAGTGAGTTTTGCCTCTTCCCCAATCTAGTCCCTTTTTGTTATTTCCTCCTCACTTCAAAGACTTCCCAGAAAACACAGTAACAGTCCCTGATCCAGACCACCCTCTGCTGGCCTCTCTGCTTAAGAGACTTCTCCAACTATTCTAAGGAGTTTTGCAGAATGGTACAACTGTAAAGATAGCCTCTGCCTCCTGAGTAGCCTGTTATAGGCTATTCCTTCAATGACTCCTGTACTATAGATATACCTATTATGTCTTCTGTAGTCTAGGAAATCTCTTCTTAATAAATGAATATTTTTTTTTATCTTAAACATTTTTCTTTTTCACTGTTTCTTCTGTTACTCTCTGAGACCTCAGTCTCTCCAGATGACATGACATCAATGGAAATTCTATTTAGTGGTTGCAATTTCACTCAAACTCTGGCTTACTGGACATGGTAAGTGAGTAGGAATATTCCTTGCACCCTATAGACACTTACAGATTTTATCTCAACTACCATAACTAACCATTTTTGCCTTCTTTAAGGTTTATACCACTCAAATTTATCAACAATCCAGATGCTGGTTGTCAGTATTTATGAACTTTCAGATGATTCTACTTCCTTCCTTCAGTAAAGGAGTATTACACAGTATTTCTCTTTTCCAACTTCTTCCTTCATGACAGGAGACTTAAATATTCATAGTGATTTTCACTCAAATACCCTAATGCCCCAGTTTCTGAATCTGCTCATTTGTCATTACTTACTCCCTCATTGCACCTAAGCTACAGAGTTCAAATTTGTACTATTTTATATACTAATATCTCTTGCTTCATTGTCCTATTATAGATGATGCCTTGCCAAACTACAAACCTGTATTACTCCCACAATTCACAACATTCTTTCTTTTTTATACATTGCTAAATTGAGCTAGAAAAAGTCACAAAATCATGCTGACTGGGGCCATTACAATGTGTTGCATAATCTGAACTCAGAGCTCAAATCAGCAAAGCAATTCCTTTATATATCCTTACTAAATATGCTGTCCTAAAATCTATACTGGATATTTCAGTGCTTTTCATCCATTCTCAAGCTTTCCATGACACCTCACACTTCCATCCCATCAGCTTACATGGCCTGAAGTATCTGGAATAGAACCTCTGAGAAATTTGCCGGTAGAGAAAGGAATAAGGTCTCCCATGGAGCCAGGGAACTAAAATGATCTGCTGCTAAAGGTTTGACAAGGAGGAAAAATATAAATATGATTCATTTTGGCTACAAGATGTAAGAGTTCCAAATCAGAGTGTAGGCAAAACAATTTTTAAGTATATGAGGAGCAATTAAAGGATTTCTGTGGCCTGTGGGGCTGATAGGATTGGAAAGAAAGATACATTCATTTTTTTAGAAGTTTTGGGAGTAAGCTGCTCTCCAGCAGTTTTGGACAGGTTCCAGTGTGGAAACTGACACCCAGCAACCGTAAAATCCTACTGGTTGGGCAGTGCAATGTACTTCTCCTGCTGACATGGTGAACCATTTTAGGGAGCAGGCAGGAGGGGAGGAAGCTGCTGATATTTTCAGGTTTCCAGCTTTGTGAGGTGATGGATTGAAGAGTTTGGAACAATCTGTAAGGGTGTGTTGAGACTCCTAAGCAAAGAAAAAAGTTTTAAAAAATTCTATTTAGGAACATTGCTTGGTTGTTGTCCTTTATTCCTGAAGAGGACCAAAATGACATCACTATGCTTGAGTCAAGATTCAATGTTTCTCACTGTGGCTGATCAGGCCAATATGAGATAGGAATGCTCTATCAGAGGTCAGGCACAAAAAGTCCCTGTGAACATTTAGGTGGACAATCCAAACTTGTGCATCCTGCATTTCTTTTGAGCTGTTTCAATTCTGCTTGTCTAACAGAGCACAGTATTTTTCTGATTCGGAAATTCCACGCTGAGTGGACCTGTTCCTGTGTTTCCCATGTCACACAATCAATTCCAAAGTTCTTAAGAGACCTTGAGAATGTCCTTGTATCACTTCTTCTGACCACCATATGAACACTTGGCGTCTCTGAAACCCAGTTTGAATGCTTGGCAGTTTAGTTCCAGCATGAACCTCAGTGTCTGGCACCTTATCCTGCCAGGTGATCTTCAGAATCTCCTTAAGACAATTTAAATGGAATGGATTCAGTTTCCTGGTATGGCACTGGAAGATTGTCCAGGTTTTACAAGAGTAAAACAATGACGTCAGCACCACAGGCATGTAAATCTTCAGTTTGGTAATCAGGCTTCTCTCCCATACTTTCCTTCAGAGACTCCCAAACATTGGGCTAGCTCTGGCAATGCCCACATCAACCTCATTATCAATGCGAACACAAGGTAAATGAACTTATCCACAGCATTCAAAACTTCTCCATTTGCTGTAATGAATGGTTCCACGTATGGATGGTGTGATCGTGGCTGATGGAGCACCTGTGTTTATTTGGTGTTAATTGTTAGGCCAAAATTAGCATAAGCAGCAGAGAATTGAAACATACTTCATTGCATTTCAGTTTCAGAGACTTCACTGAGTGCATAATCATCTGCAAATAGAAAATCATGAACCAACACTCCCTCCACTTTGGTCTTGGCTTGTAACCTTTTCAAGTTGAAGAATTTACCATCGGCGTGGTAGCAGACCTTCATGCCATGTTCACCCTCATTGAAAACATTCGACAACATTGCTGAAAACATCATGTGAAAAAGCATGTGGTCAAGCACACAGCCTCTCCATTGCTGACTGGGATGGCACAGGAGCATTGTCTATTATCTAGAACCTGATCAGCATTCCATCATGAAATTGACATGCAATACTGATGAACTTCTCTGGGAAACAAAATTTTGACATAATTTTCCATAAGCCCTCATGACTAAGAGTACTAAAGTTTGTGGTCAGATCCACAAATATTGTATACTGATCTTTGTTCTGCTCCTGGCATTTCTCCTGGAGTTGTTGGGCAGTAAACACCATATCAACTGTTCCTTGGCTCTTTCTGAAGCCACATTGGCTCTCGGGTAGATGGCCATCTTCCAGGTGAAGGATCAATCTGTTAAGGAGGACTCTGGCAAGAATATTGCCAGCAATGACTAAGAGAGAGGACACCCCACCCCATGATTGTCACAGGACAATCTATTTCCTTTACCTTTATAGAAATGGACAATGGAGACATCCTTGGACTCCCAGGGGATAACCTCCCCTTGCCATATAATCTGGAAATTTTCAGTCAGATTTTGTATGAGCAATGGACCCCCTACCTTGTAAATCTCAGCTGAAAAAGAATCAGTACCAGTTGCTTTGCTACATGAAAGAAGCCTAATGACATTCAAACCTCTTCTGCTGGAGCTTCAGCCAGAGAGGGATTGACTTCAACTTGAAGTAAATGGTCAGAGGCCTCAGCATTGATTGATGATAGTGTTTTGAGAACACTATGGAAGTGTTCAGCCCATCTCTGTAGGATCATGTCCTTATCACTAATCAAGGTAACTCCATCAGCACTAAGTATTTGAGATGCACCATAGGTCTTTGGACCATAAACAGCCTTCAGGGCATCATAAAAGCACTTTGAATAATTACTGTCAGCATAAAACTGAGTTTCATTTGCCTTCTTACTGAGGCAAGAATCCTGCTTCTCTCTAAGCTTTGCTCGTACTTTACTTTTGATGGACTTAAATGCTGCCTTCTTAGAGATGGATGAGCTATCCTGTTGATAAATCCTGTAGAGTTCCTATTTTTCATTTAGCAGCTTCTGAATTTCCCCATCATTTTCATCAAACCAGTCTTGGTGTTTGCAAGTGTTCTGATCCAGATGAGCAAATGCAGTGCTGTACACAAAATCTCTGAAAGCTGCCCACTCCTTTTCTGTTCCGCTATTGCCAATTGTGTGTTGGCCGAGCTTTTCTTCCAAGTTAGCAACAAACTATTCCTGCTCAGAGAGGAGCTCTAATTTGTTGACATTAATTCTTCTGGTAGTCATTTTGTCTTGGGTGCACCACTTTTGCTGAATTTGAATACTTAGCTTAGAAAGGATAAGTCTATGGTCAGTCCAGCACTCTGTACCACACATTGCCTTCATCACTCTCATATCCTGTCTGTCTCGTTTCCTTACAATCACATATTCTATTAAATGCCAATGTTTACTATGAGGGTACATCAATTAAGTTTCATTGCATTTAGGTAAATGGAAGACAGTGTAGGTAATGAGAAAGTGATGAGATGCACAAGTCTTCAGTAGTAAGTGACCATTACTGTTGCTGTTTCCAATTCCATTTCTCCCTGGGACTTCCTGCCAAGTATGGTAGTCTGAGACTATTCTAGAATTAAGGTCACCCAGAATTATAAGCTTGTTCTCTTTTGGTACATTGATGGTAAGGGTCTTCAGATCTTCATAAAATTTTTCTTTGACTTCATTGGGGTTCATCATCATGGGAGCATAGGTACTGCTGATGGGGGTGCGATGTTTTCCTGCAAGTGACAATCATGTTGTCATGAGCCTGTCATTCACTCCTTTTGGCAGGCGTACAAGCTTGTTGACTAGATTAGTTTTGATTGCAAAACCTAAGCCAGCTTCATAGCACTCCCCTTCACTGCAGCCACTCCAGAAAAAGTGTATCCATCTCCAACTTCAGTGAGATGGTCTTCATGTGGCAGCCTTGTTTCACTCAGGGCTGCTATTTGGATGTGATATCCACTGAGTTCTCTTGCGACAAGATCTGTTCATCTTTCAGGTCTACCGGATTTTGTGTTGTCTTCAAATGTGGGCACATTCTATGTGCCAATGGTGAGTGCAATCATGTTTGCAAATGTTTTTGTAATTTCTTTGTAGTTTGACCAACAAGTGGCATTTCCTGCCTGCCACAATAATCAGGCCAGGGTTGGGTAAGCAGAAAATTTTTAGGGCACCGTTTCTATTCTTTTTCTTATACCAGGAGGTGAGCAATGTGATCCTTAAAAGGCTGCTCAGACACCCAAGGGGCTGCTGAATCCTATGGCTGCTTTCAGTGAGAAACGACCCTGTGGCCTGGGACACTTGTGTGCGGTATTGTTACTACAACTCCCAGTGTATCTGCACCTGCTGCTTTGTCACTTGCCTGGCACTGTAGTGCCTTGGGATAGGTAAAATGGTAAAATGGTATGAGTGGTGTCTTTTGATTTGTGTGTAAATTGGATTTAAGTGAGGCAGAGTTGCATGAAGTTGTCTGCCTCACTCTCTCCTCCAAACTCATCACAATGCAGTAGCAGGACAGAATCAAGACAACTGGCGATGGCTCAAGATGAAGTGGATGACCTTGGTGTCTTGATGTCAAACTAAGCTCTAAGCACTCCACAGTGCCTAATTCAGCTGCCTTCATGGCCATTGGAAAAAAAAAATGTTGTCTTTTGCCCATTCCACCAGGGGAAGTCTTCTCGTGCTTGGAGTAGACATCCACCTAATTCACCAATGGGGTTTGAGACCCTTTGGTTACACTCAGGCTGGTTCTGCCCATCTGCTGAAATAGTTTACTGGGGTGTGGCCACTGCACATGCCATAGCTTCTTGGAGCCACAGGTGAGTGTTTGGTGGAACAGGTGGATGCCAAAGGTGGAAAGCATCCCTGAAAAGGCTCAGCAGACATCACCGAGGTAACAGTCCTCCCTGAACACACCCTATACCCCATTTAAGAACATGAAGAAAGGTGAAAGTATAGATGGAAATAAAGAGAGAAAGGAAAGAAAGGAAGGTGAGAGAAGGTAACTAATAAGACTTTGCTATTTGCCTGGCATCAATGAAGTATTAATTGTGATTGGAGCAAAAGGAACTTCATACTAAATGCATTGTACCCTGTGCTCCTTTCCCCCTTGAAAACTTGGCAATCTGTTTCCTCCATGTAAGCAAATATATCCTGGGCAAATTTTGGGGGGGAGGATGGCAGGATGGAAAGCAGCTCTATTTAATTTTCTTGTCTGTTTTGAAACAAAAAAGTGAGAGAGTGTGTTAGGGGCAGGACTTCAACAAAGAACTTTCTGAACTAGGTTCAGGATGGTCTATTTAACAAAAGACTGAACTTGTAGTCAGGAAACCCTCAGTTCAATTTTGCCTTTGACATACTATGTCACCTTTGGTAAGTCCTTCACCATCTCAGTGCTCTGGAAAATTCTCTACAACTTGAATTTGCTGAGCAGATGCACACCTGTGTTGG
>JAQQSZ010012669.1:0-11951 GCA_028646595.1 Phalanger gymnotis | reverse complement strand
TCTCCAGAATGGATGAATCAGTTCACAACTCTACCAACAATGTACAGTGTCCCAGTTTTCCTTTATCCCCTCCAATATTTATCATTTTCCTTTTTCTGTCATATTAGCCAATCTCATGGGTGTGAGGCATAACACTATTCTTAACTATATATTCATACACACATATATGTATTCCTCTAAGAAATTCGAGAAATGTTTTTCTAAGTTTCATTTTTGCTATCTAAGACATTTGATGTCAGTTGTTTAAGGCAGATTTAAGTCTGAAAATGTGCTGAATGCTACTAAATTCAGAAATCCAGCTTAAAGAGTCTTCAGAAGACAGTAAATACGTAACTTTGACAACCCAAACATCAGAGTATAGAAAGTGAAACAAATCATTTGACTTTCCCTCCCTCCCTGTGCCTCTCACTCCACCCCAGCCCTGCCAGTGACATCCGGGCATCTCTTGGAAAGCCTCCACAGCTATAACCTAAAAGCCAAAAAACAAAAACCCAACTCCAGCACCCTCCTCCCTCCCTTCTCCCCCCATAAAAAAAGCCAGGATCCTCCAAGCCTGTCTTCACTCTCCAATCAGATGGAATGGGAGCCAAGGCTGTCTTTGTTCTGAAACCTGAGACAACACAAGGGCACATAGGAGTCTTTGGAGAGCCAGCATTCCTAACAAGCCTGATTCTGATTTCAGCTGCTTTTACTGTTGAATCATAATGTTTTCATCTTGGGTAGGCAGTAAACACAAGTCCCTCCTCCTCCCTCTCCCCACCTCCTACTCTTCCTTTTTTCTTTTTTTTTTTTCCCAATTTCCTTTGAAGTTTGGAAGCTCTTTCATTACAACTTTCTTTTTCTTCCAATTATTGCCTGATGTGATTCCTTTTAGCAAGCAGGTTACTTGCCTGATTTAGCATGTACTCTGGCTCTCAGTCTCTCCCCACCTCCTCCTCCTCCTCCTCTTTTGGCCGCAGCTCAGCTATGCTTGTGTTCACAGTGCCACCTGCAGGTACTTTCCAGTTTTGCTTAGAGGGAAAGATTGCACCTGGTGCCTCTCCATCTGTTCGGAGTGGGAGTATGGAGGAGGAACTCCATCCCTGTTGAACAGCAAAGGCAGAGTCTAGTAGACATCCCTGGGCAAAACTTGGAAGCAAAGGAAGGCTGTGTTTGGCACCTAAATCCCTCAGCATCCTCCCATAATCCTACTGGTCTAGGCTCCTAAAGTTTCACTCCCTTTTTTATTCCCATCTTTTAATAATAAACACAATTTATACAGTGCTTTAAAGTTGGCAAAGCACTCAGTTGGTCCTCAATTGAACAACCCCTTAGGAAGGTGCTATCATTAATCCCATTGTACACATAGAGAAACTGAGGCTGAGAGAAGTAAAATGACTTGACCAAAGTCACACAGTTAGTGGCCGAGGCAGGATCCTAGCTCAATTCTTTGTCATTCCAAAACCAATACTGACAACCCTGTTGCCCTATCCCTACCCAAAGTCCTTGATCCCATAGGTTCTCTCCTCCACTACCACCCCATCCAGGATTTGTTGTGCCACGTTCCCCCACACGTACCATGAATAGCTCCCATCCAATATCTCTTCTCTTCAAGATGCTTTTCAAAGTCACCATTAGCTAGCCCGAGGAGTTAAGGTCTTCCCTTGTGCCTTATTAAAGAAGGGAGTAGAGAAACTCAAAAGATGACGTATGTAAAGCACTTTGCTAATTTTTAATTGCTATATTACTTGTCAACAACAAGGAGAATTTATATTTTTGGTGTAAATTTTTTGTTCATTTTAAACTTAAATACAAAACAAGAAAAGAAAAAAGAATTTCCATGTACATAGCAGAACATGAGAAGATTCAATATAAAACAATAAATTTCCATTTCAAGAAAACTTATGTAATAAATACTATACATTGTTTTCAAAGCTACCCAGCTTTTATTTTTTTCCTTCTAGTTTTTCTTTTGTTCTCTTCTGTGAACATTTTACTTTATTTTTTTCTCCCTCCCTTCTCCCATCCCCCCTCACCCTACCCTAGAGGAGGCTCCAATTCAATGTGGATATATGTACATATACATAGATATCTATAAACATATACATATATACATATGCACACACATACATATATAAGACTTTACTATGCATATTTCTACATGTCATTCCTTTCTCTGGAGTTGGAGAGCATCTTCTTTCATAGGTCCAACTCTTTCTATGTTTTTCTAAATCAGCCAGCTCATCGTTTCTTATATTACAGCAGCATTCTGATACAATTATATCCTATCTGAGAGATTGTCTATGAAAGTTTTTTCCCAATTTTCTGCTGTCCTTCTATTCTTGGATACATTGGTTTTATTTAAGCAAGAAAATTTTAATTTGAAATAACCAAAATTACCCATTTTATGCTTCAACAATGTTCTTACCTTGTAATACAGTTTAAGGTCTGATACTACTAAATATCCTTCCTTTATATTTCTTCCTCTTCGTTTCTTTGAAATTCTTGACCTTTAACAATAAGAATTTATAAGAGCTTATAATATAAAGCCCATGGGTTACAAAGAAAGGCAAATATTCTATTGGAATCCTCAAGGAACTCCCATTCTAAAGGGAGACAATATGTAAGCAATGATTATGTACATAAAAGATAAATTAAGAGAAATGAGAGATTATCTCAGAAAGCCTCTTGCAGAGGGTGGGATCTGAGCTGATTCTTGAAGGAAGATAGGAAGCAGTAGTGAGGAGAGAGAGCATTCCAAGCAGGAGAGACAACCAATGCAAGGGCACAGATTTGGAAGATGAAGTAACGTGTTCAAGGAACAGCAAGATTAATGTCACTAGATTGCGAAGTACACAGAAGGGAATAAAGTATAAGGAAGTAGACGGCTATCGGTTATCATCACAGAGGAGAAAACCCAGAGAGGTTAATGAGTTGTCCAAAGACACAAAGGTGGTAAGGAATGATTCAAACCCAGGTCATTTTACTCTGAAATCCAACATTCTTTCTGCTACATCATAAATGCTGCCTTTGGTAATTGCCTGCTCTGTGACTTTGGAAAGTCATTTTACCAATCTAGGTTACAGTTTTGTTACCTGTAAAATAAAGGGGTGGGACTAGATGATTTCTGAGGTCCTTTCTCACCCTAAACGCTATGCAAAGCCTATGTAAATACAAAAGAGAGGTCCTAGCAAAGCCCTATGGGAAATTTGGGGAGGAAGCCATTCAATTCAATTCGACCAACAATGATTCAGTTCATGCTATGTACAAGGCGCCATGCTAGCTGTGTTCAGCTATCGGGACAGGGAAGGGAAGGTGGCTTCCTAGAGGAGGTAACAAATGACCTAGATCTTAAAAGGAGGAAAGAACTTTAACAAAAGGTGGCGAAGGAAAAGCATCCAGGCCAGAAATAGTAGTCTCTTGGTGGTCTGTGCAGAAGGCAGGCCAAGAGTCAGGCATGGAAGTTGCAAAGAGATAAAGTTAGGCTTGATGTCAGGAAAAGCTATATAACATCTAGAGCTGTCCAAAAGCATTGTGGGCTGCTTCAAGAAGTGGTGGGTTTCCCTGTCTTTGGAAGTATTTAAGCAGAAGCTGGATGATCCCTTATCAGGGAAGTTGTAGAGGGGATTTCCTTTGGGTATGTGTTGTACTGATGAATTTGCTTCCAACTTTTGCATTTTGTAACTGTGATTCTGTAATGTAAATCTCAGAACCCTTCACTAGTTATAACTTAGACACTCATCTCTACACTAGCTCCTTCATATATCTCTCTTCTCTTATTTCCAGTGAAGTCAGCAAGAACACCATGTCCTCCCATAACTTGTCTGCCAATAGTTACAAGAAATGTGATAAAAACACACCTCTAGATTTGCTTCAACAGCAAAACAAAGCCCAACTCCCCAGTGATCCCAGAAATCATCTCCTACCAAACCGTACTATAACTCAGTCAATAAGCTCCATTTCTTGAGACGAAAACTTGGAAACACACTGGCCAACCACAACTACCTTAGAGAAAGGAAAGGAGGATGAAGGAGAAAAAAAAGGTAAGTCTCCAACTTGGCCAATGCAAACGATGACTTATTGCAGCCAAGACAGGCAACAAAGATAAGTCAACATCAATGAGTCCAACTTAGGAAGAAGGGGCTGAAAGCCTATAGGGCTTTGAAATGAGTCATTTTCTTATTTATTGCATCTCTGTTATGTGTGGCCTTGAGAGCATTTCTTGATTGTGTTTCCTGACTCTAACTTAGCATTCACTGTGAACAAGGGCCAGATCACCCTTGGCAATCCAAAAACTTATAACAGGGCAGGCACCTTGCCTCCTCTTTCTTTTGCCTCTTTCGGAATGGAATGAGATGTGTACCTTTTATTCCAAGAAAGCATTTCCCTACAGATTTGACAAGTTTGAGTCCCAAAGGTCATGTTTTTGAAGTCTCAGGAAAAAAAAATCAATGAAAGTGAAGCAAGGGAGCAGCACTAACTGGAGGCCATTGAAAAAAGGCAACTATGGCTCCATCATGGGGAGGAAGAAATGATAGCTGACCAAACCACCAACCTCACTCTAGCCCCTCTGCTCGTCTAATGAAACTTAGAAACTTGTTCTGTTGGTAAATCATTCTTCAAAGCAACCTCTCTCAATATCCAATCAATTTCCTTTCCCAAAAAGCATCTAGTTCTGTAGGGTCTCCCACCCCTACAACTTACTGCCTATGTTCTACCATCTTAGAGAAGGTGGCATGGAACAGTGGATTCGGAATTAGAAGACCTGGGTTCTAATCCCAGATCTGCCACTAAATCATTGAGCGAACCTGATCAAGTTACTTCACTGCTCAGGGCCTCAGGGCCTCTGTTTGCTCCACTGTAAAATGAGGTATTGACCGCATGATCCCTAAGTTACCTCTTAGAGCCAACATGCTATATATTTGTTACTCATTTATCAATCCACCAAAATAGCCACAGTTAGTACCTTACTTAGTTGCCACAGGGGAGATCAGAGGAAAGTTTGAAGTAGGACAAATAGCTAAGGGAGTTGGAATAATGAAAATAAGCTTCAAATCCCGATTAATGTGGTAGGTTCCATTTAATCAAATACATACATGAGCCTGGTTAGCTGAAAGAATGCATACCTTAGGCAGATGTCTGCTTCGTTTAGGAAACTTATGAGCAGTCACTTTTTTCCCTTTCAAATTTTTGGCAAAGACCTCACTGTTTCTTCGTATTAATAATAAAAAAAATCCTCGATGAATGTGCAGTGAAATGAATCTGCAATTAATTTTAAATAAGCTTAAAATCCCATAGAAATGCCCTCCCCTGGCATTTTTTATGGGAAATGGTTTTCACTGGATATGCACACTATAAAGATGCTGAAAAAAATGATGGACTAAATCCTCTTAGGCATGCTAAAGCATAATTTGGTTTCTCTCAAAGCTATATTAAAAGGAAAGAAAAAGGAAAGGAAAGAAAAGAAGCCAGATTTCCAGGAAATATTAACAGCCACCCTATAACCAACTGAAAAAGCAATCTTTCTACCCAGGAAATTCAGCATATGGCTTCATGTGCACAGCCCCTTTGCTATTTCACAGCTTTTCACATCTCTTACTTAAGCTTAATCACATCCACCCAGTAATCATGAGGGGGCTCCAATGGGCTTTTTTTTTCCCGTTGATCTGGAGTCAACAAGAAAACCTTAAACCTCAAAACACTGATAATTTATTCTTTCTGCCCTGGCTGATGTAAATCCAATCTGCCTTCGTGTGAGAAATGGTTTCTTGGCCTCACCAACACAAAAACTCAACACAATCACTCCAAAATACTCTGAGGACTTCCTCTCCACACCAGCCACACTGATGGTTTTCAGGTACTCCCACCTCCCTACCCCTGCTGTCTGATCCATGGCCAAATCTTGGGTCCAACAATAACAAAAAGACTCAAAAGATGAAAGGCCAGAGTCCTTTCCCTTCCAGTTGAAACCAGGTGTAATATTGGCAGGGAGAGTCTCTAATTTAACAGATGGAGATGAAGACATGCTAAAGCAATAACCAGAAAATGAGCACCATGTGGGCCTAAACATCCATTCCTTTCACTTATTTTTCTATAAATGAATTTTCCTAGGGTGAAACAAATTCTTCTTTCAAAGACAGAAGTTTGTGTATGTGTTGCAGAGGGGAGAGGAGAGAAGATAGTGGAATCACCAATTTCTGGTCATTGAGAGGTTCCAAAGGCATGGAAAAGTTGGTGAGAGAGAGTTGGGTCCATAAGCACAACACTTATACACCAAATAGCCTGTAATTTACAATGGTGAGTGTTTCATGGCAGACATCAAGACCTCATTATAACAACAACAAAATCCTCGGTGGCAAAATGCCAGAGTGGAACAGTGTATATGATATGCTAAGCAGTGGGGAAGTCACAAGATTTCTGTGTGCACTCACTACTGGTTACAGTCAGGCAAGTCAGCTGGCTGGCAAGTCAGTGTGGCAAGCGGCTGAGTGAGATAGCCAAACCAAAGAGCTAAGGGGCAATCACGGGGTGAGGGAGGAGATGGGTGCATGCCTGGATCAAACGGTTCTTTACCCTCAGCTTGTTTGAACAAGTTAACATAGTCGTTGATAGATATATGGATGATGGGGTGCTTATAAAGGCAGTCTACAGATCTACTATTCATTAACTTTCTAAATCAGATTATAGGATCACAGAGGAACATATATTTTGTTGGAGTGCCTGATTCTCTGAGTTCCTTTGTCCAGCCACAAAATGATAGCTGGGGAATGGGCCAAACTGCTTCCCCCTTGTAATTTGGATTTGAGAGCTCTTCAAGCTGAGAGCCGAAGAAGACAAAATTCACTCTGAGAAAGTTTATTTTTCTGAAAAGAGACACAGAACATGGTAGGATGTCAGAATATCCTCTCTCTCTCTCTCTCCCCTCTCCCTCTCTCTCTCTCTCTCTACTTTTCCCCCTCCATTCCTCTCTCCATATCTCTCTCTTTCTCCCCCTCTTCCCCCCCCCCCCGCATTTGTTAATGCCTCATTGAATCAGGCTGAGCAAAGGCTGTGGTTATGGCTAGATTCCAGTTCTCATGGCCCCACCACTGCTTCCTCTGTCTTTTGCCACAATTTGGAACATAATATATATCAACCACTACTACCTCCTACTCTCTAGATTATTGCTCAGGGGAGGGGATAGAGGTGAGAGGGTGTGATAAAGTTATTATAAAGATGACTGTGAGGTGGTATGCTCAAGGTCCATGGAGGGGCGGTTCTTGAGCCAGCTCTTGAAGGATGGTCAGGATTTGGATAGGCAGAAGGGAAGAGAAAAGCTATTCTAAAACAGGAAAGACATGAGCAAGGTGTTAAGGCAGAACTGCAAATACACACACACATACATGTATGTATATATACATATACACTCACATATATAAATATATACATACACATGTATGTGTGTGTGTATTTGGGGAAAAGTGAATAAAACAGCAGGAATAGGGAGGAATATCAGAGCAGCAGGAAGTAAAGCTGATTAGGAAGGGATTTCAGAAACAAGAAGCAAAACCTAAGCAAGAAGGGAGTCAAAGGAGCTCCGGTGTTGCTATGTAGAAAATAGATGTGTTTCATTCCATTTGTGGAAAGGAGATTTAGTGAAGAAGCTGCCAAATATATGTGAGCAGAACCATTCTCTAGAATTCTGATAGACAGCATCCTGTCTTTTGCCAAGAAAAAAAAAGCCAAGACCACAAGGGAATTCAAACATACTAATCCCTAGAGCGGGAGTTCTTAATGAATCTATGGATAGACTTCAGGGAGTCTATGAACTTAAATGGGAAAAAAATGATTTTTTCTTACTTAATATTTTATTTTTCCCCAATTACATGTAAAAACAATTTTTAACATGCATTTTTAAAATTTTTCAGCTCCAGATTCTCTCCTTCCCTTATCCCTCATTGAAAAGGCAAACAACTTGATATAGGTTATACATGTGCAGCCCTGAAAAACATATTTCTATATTAGTCATGTTGTGCAAGAAAACAGACCCCCCCCCCCCGCCAAAAAAAATCCAGGAAAAACAAAGTAAATAAATGTACTTCAATCTGCATTCATACTCCATCAATTCTTTCTCTGGAAGTGGATAACACGTTTATCATGTCTTTCCAAATTCTCTTGGATCAATGTACTGCTGAGAATAGCTAAGTCATTCACAGTTGATCATCAGATGAGATTGCTGTTAATGTGTACAATGTTCTCTTGGTTCTGCTCATATCACTTTTCATCAGTTCATTTAAGTCTTTCCAGGTTTTTTGTCGTTTCTTATAGATTCTACTGCAATCCTATATACCACAAGTTGTTCAGCCATTCCCCAGGAATAAAAATATCTTTATTTTTACTAACCTCTAACTTAAATTTAGCATTTCTATCAATCTTGAATTTTTTAAAAACATCATTACTCCGGAAAGGGCTTTTTACGCTTCATCAGACAAACAAATGAGTCCATGATGCAAAAAAAAAAAAGGTTAAGAATTTATGACCTAGAGTAAACAATCTCGTTATTGTTTCTCATTACCTATCTCATTATTCTCATCATTGTAAGAGTAACGAGTCAACTATTTATACGAATGACCGTAACTACAAACAAGCAGTAGTTTTAGAGAGAGATGGGAAGAACTGCCTTCCATTCCTGCTTCATTAGCCTGGGGATTCAGTGACAGAACTGGAGTATGACCAAAAATACTGGGAATAATTATAATAACAATAATAATAATTATTATTATAACAATAGCTGGCGTATAACACTTTACCCAAATGCATTATCTCACTTGAGCATCACAACTAACCTTTGAATGTAAGATCTCATAAATATTATATCTCTCCATTCTATAAATAAAAAACTGAGGCAAAATGATTTGCCGATGGTCACATAGCTAGTAAATATCAGAAGGATTTGAACCAAGTTCTGCTATAGCTCCAAGTCTAGCATTCTTTCTCCTACACTGGGAATTCTGCTTAGTTT
The DNA here is from genome assembly GCA_028646595.1 of Phalanger gymnotis. Lineage (NCBI taxonomy): Eukaryota > Metazoa > Chordata > Mammalia > Diprotodontia > Phalangeridae > Phalanger > Phalanger gymnotis. The sequence continues at coordinate 2,971 of JAQQSZ010012669.1, read as the reverse complement.
ACCTAGACCCATCCCAACCTCTTCACCCATGCCCTCAAAGCTGAAAGACACCTTCTTCCATGATCAATGCTCTCAGGCTATAGAGAAATCTGTAACTGTCATGGGTCACTTGTGAACTACCCTATCTCTGATTTATCTCAACTATGGTAATTCCCCAGACATTCTCAGAAGTTTGAATAAATATGGTATTCACAAAAACAATGCACACCATTTCCTAGTTAGTTAAAACCCCACACTCTTTTTCCCTTTTGGTCCCCACCCTGAAATTTTCTGAGTATACCTTCCCTACTAAGTACAGATCATTAAAATCCTAGATATACTTCTCAAGACCTGATTATTATAATGTAAAGAAGGACTTTAACCTAGAAATAGATTCTCTCCTGAGGGAGAAAAAAATGCTAGGACATAACAGTAGCACTCAGGGCACCAACCCCCTATTAACATGAGGAGGTCCCAGAATAGCTCCACTAAATTTAAGAAGTTTTATGGGTTTGCATGTACTCACAACCATAGATTAGGGACCCCACTGGTGTGTTTGATTTTTCTCTAATCATCCATGAGACCCAATTAATTCAAATCAAAATTATTTAATGAAGAAATATAGTAAGAAGAGTTAAAATGGAACATTTTCCACATATATCTGAAACATATTCACCAACATGCCTATACTCTCTATGGAAAAAATAGGCATACATAGGGATTATGCATAAGAATCAGAGAGAGAGAGAGAGAGAGAGAGAGAGAGAGAGAGAGAGAGAGAGAGAGGAAGGGAGAGAGAAACATAAGAGGCAAGGAAGAGACATGGAGGGGCAAATATGTATATATTGGAACAGGACTTGGGAGGGCTACATTAAAAAAAGAGACCATATAACATGTCTAATATTTCCTACCAGACATTCATATTCAATCATTTGCTATGCTATTAGCGTTCACTCTCTCCTCATTCAATGTGAATGTCTATTTGAATATTCAGACATCCATCTATCCTGAAATGCTTTTGAAGCTATCGCCAATTCAGAAGGCTTCTAGGTCTTCAGATCTAGAATATCTGAAAGGTTAGAAAGGCATGTGGTTGTAATGCCACACATCTCTGTCTCTAAGGGTTCAAGGCTACCACAAGTCTCCCTGGGGCACTACCAACTTGGAGATTCTCCCTTCAAACCAATTATTGAGTTGTCTGACAGCCAAATCTCCTTCACCATGAATGCCTGCAGCCATTGGCTATAAGGATGTGACATTTCTAACTTGAAGCTGGGATAGTAATAAAGTATACATAAGAAACTAATATTGAATGAGTCGATATTTATAATCATCTTGTGGAACAGGAGTCTATTTTCTGCTGATTTCTTTAGGCCATCCCAAGAACATAGAGAATTTTAACAAGGGAAGACAAAGAAAGGTAGGGGAAGATTAGCTCTTTGCTAATAGCTTTTACAATAATAACAATGATAACAATAACTGCTGATGTTTATATAGCATATCATGATTTACAAAGTGATTTACATACTTTATCTCACTTGATTCTCACAACAACCCTATAAGGAATACAGTAGATGTATTATCACCCTCAACTTAGAAACAAACAAAAAAAAACCTGAGGTTCCAAAAAGATGAATAACTTTTTCAAGGTCAAAAAGCTAGGTAGTGAATCATAATTTAAATTCCCCTTTTCTGATTCTAAATCAATCAACGACCATCTATTAAATGCCTTCTATGTATCAGGCATTAATGATACCCCAGGCAACAATGGAACAACCCTTGCCCAAAAGGTGTCTATCTGTAAGTGGAGAATAAATGTATACATATATTTATATACAGAATATATACAAGGTAATTGGGTGAGGGAGGAGGAATGAGAGGCAAACGGGACAGATGTGAGAGGTGTAGAGGTATAATCCACAAAATGTGGCAACTGGATATATATTGGAGGTGACTGAATTGAATTGATATTTTGGGGTGAGCTGAATTCCTGCTATAAATGTTGTGAGACCTGATATGAGGCTGAGATAAGACAGTCTAGTGTCAGTCAATGCTCTGACTGCTCTGATCATAGACATGAAGCTAGGAGACAGTGGTGCCATAACAAAGATACTCCTCTATGGAAGAAGACTTTAGCAAAATGACTTGATCTGCTCTAGAGGTCCCTGAAGATCATATAATTCTGACCTTGAATGACCCAGGGGATGATGAAACATGCCAGCATTCTGAATTCAGACAAGCCAGGGAAATGAAAGTTAGTAGCAGCAACCCAGGAAATAGAGATCAAGATCAGAAAGGGCCCTCCAAGACTGTAGAAGAAGTGGAGCCTAGCCCCTGGCACAAAATGCAAAATCAGGAACTGAGGATGGAGATCGAAGTAAATATAAGAAGACATCAACACTATCCAGAAATACTATGGGTGAAAAGATTCTCAAGAGAGAAACTCAGAACAGAGCATCTGCTCAAGAAGTACAAGCAGAACCTCAGAGAAAAACATGAGTTGTCTACAAGTGGCACCTTAAAGAAATGAAACAAGAGAATAAAAAAATTGAAATTTCAAATGAAATAAGATATCTAGATAATATAACAGGAAAGAAATAAATAGCATCTACCAAAAGGTAGGAAACCATACCCAAGCAACAGACTCCCTGAGAAGAATAGACCAAGGAGAGCTCAGTGAATCCATGAGACAATAAGAAACATTAAAATAAAATCAAAAGGAAAGATTGAAAAAAACAGAAAAAAATATACTGGTCTGGAAAACAAAAAAAAAGAACATGTAATTTAAGAATTATCATCAGACTCACTGAAACCTATGAACAAATCAGTGGCAACAGAAAATTTTATCAAAGAAAATGACAGCAATGAAACAGCATGACAAAACATCTGGAATGAATTAAACATATTACTAAGCAGAAATTTTTATTTCTAAACATTTTCATGAAAAAGATGGAAAAATCAGATCAATGAAATGGGCATGCAAAAAAAAAAA
>JAQQSZ010012668.1:0-11951 GCA_028646595.1 Phalanger gymnotis | reverse complement strand
TTTTTGGTTCTGTTTCGTCTTTCTCATGAGTCATGAGAAAATATATAAATTAATTCAATGCCTAGTTATACCTGGAAGTTATATGGGACTCCATGCCTTCTTGGGGAGGGAGGGGGGGAGGGAGGGAAGAAAATCTGAAACCCAAAATTATGTAGAACTGTTTGATGCAATCTAAAATTTAAAAAAAAAGAAATGAATGGCTGGGGACATCAGAAATGGCTTCCTATAGAGAGGAACACTGAAGCTTAGCCTACTGCCTGGCAGACAGTAAGTGCTTAAAGATGCCAGATCACTGGCTGGCTGACAGAATAAGCTGAGGTTTGAAAGGAACTACAGATTCAAATTTGTTTATTATGATTCCTCTGATTCTAAATTTCTTAAACTTGTGTATAAGAAAAAACTCAGGCAAATATATTATGGAGAAGCTTATATAACAACAATATGGGTTAATACCAATCAATACTTACCCTATCATCAGCAGGCTCCAACAGGTCACCATGGCAACATTCTGTATGAGTCTTGGCAAGATCATTCACTATTTTGTGAAGTTCAGCAAATTCAGTCTTAGGGAATTTCTGACTTAGCATGGCTACAATCCTATGAAGAAAGGCCACAAGAGGTTAATTATTAAAATTTAAAACTTACAAGAAAATTTCCTGGAAATTATTTTTTAAATTGCTATGAAGTTCTTGAATGACTTGACAGATAGAAAGTATCAGATACAGCACCTGAACCCAAGTCATTCTGACTCAGAGGACAACACTCTATATACTCTGCCATACTTTCATATTAAACTTTGGGAAAGAGAAGGATTGCCCAACTCCTTGTATTTGCAGTGGATGTCATTATTATATTTTTATGTGCTTGAAGCCATTAGCCATATCTATTACTTTTTGCAAATTTTAGGCACTTAATAAACATGGTTGCTTAGGCAATCCAACCCAAGGTCGATGAGTACTTTTACAATGAAAAGAAAATGAAGGCTTAGCTGGGCTGAATGAGACAATATCATGAGCCAAAGTGGTAGGCAGGGGATTAGAGAGAACCAGACCCCCTAAGCAATGTGGCAGGAGGAGAAATCGAAGCATTAATCTGAGTCAAGCAGGAATGAAGTAAGAGTGGGGTTGTGGAAAAACCCCTCCCAAAAAGCCTCTCTAATACTCCAAATTGGAGGGCAAACATTTCTAGACCTTACTTATAACATTGGAATAGAAATGCCTGCCATTTTTATCACAAGGACTAAACAGGAAATGTCCAATTCTGAGATAGTTAAATTGATTCTGGATCATATTTTCCTGATCTTATTTCCAGTTAATTGCTTTGGTCCTCTAACTGCCTCAGTCATGGTTCTTTGTCTCTGAACTTAGGTCAGAAATACACTGACCTGTAATGAGTTAAGTTGAGAAATCCTCTTCTCCTGCTAACCACTGTTCTATTATTGCTTCAAGGAATTCTGCTATTCTTGGGGGACGCGGGTAGACACAAGGCAAGCTTTCCCTCGAGGATGTCTGGTTTGCTATCCAATGGCCCACTACCTTTAAACCTAGCAAGTGGACTCAAACAAGGAACTTTTCTCAGTCATAGGAGAAAAAAGGGAGCTGTTTCCCACTTCCATTCAATTTCCATCTTCCAATCAATCATATTGTTATCTGTGTTTCAGCCATGTAACCAATCATGTTGTCTTCAACCCTATGATGTAACCTACTCTGTTCTACTCTTTCTTCTTGTGTTGGCAAACAAAAGGGGGTGTTAGCACTCAGTTCAATCAAGTGCCCTCGAAGAGTTTGGCTTTTGTTTCCTTTGATTAATTCAGTGTATTTCATTTCATTTCTTACTATGTGGTAAGCCCCAAGCCCAAACCCCTGTTAGGTGCTAAACCTATGTGGGTGTGAATTGATATCTAATGTGGGGGCCCCAGGTGGGGCTAACTAAGGGAGGCCTAATCAGATCTTTGCTCCCAAACCCCTAATTATTAGGTGCTAAGCCTATGTGGGTGTGAAGCTTCCAGGGTCCTAAGGGGAGGTGCTAACTCCAGAGCCAATCATAGCAGCCTAAGTTCTGGTCATTCAGATGGCATTTGTTGACATCTGAAATGGTATAAAAAGAGAAGACAGAGCTATTTGTTCAGAGCGCTCACTCTTGGTGGCTCGCTAATGTGGATACTCCAGGCAGCTGTAGCTAAGAGCCCTCCAGCTTGGCCAGATGTCCAGACTTGCTTTTCTTGGTAACTATGAATTGTATTTGGTCTGTTTGTAATTTGTTTGTATTTGCTCTGAATTTCAGGGTGCTGGCTTTTTCCCCTGAATTAAGCGAGTGATATTTGTATGCTGGATTAAAGTAAACTTGTCAACCCCTTAATGTTGCTTTCCTTGGTAAAGCAGATCGAAAGAACCTGGGCTTTGGCAGCATTCTTGTTGTTGGGCTTGTGTTGGTTTTTCACCCCCCAGAGCAGCTGCTAGCCAGATTGTTGAAACACTTCTAGACTTATAAGATGAGTCGCATCTTCGATTCTTTCTCTTTTTGCTAACTGAGGCAGTCATTAGACCCATTCTACTGGTAGGTTAATGCCCTTATAATAAAATGTTATTTTGCTTGAAGAAAGAGCCTCAGTTGACCTTTTTGTTGAATTTCACTTGCAACAGGTTTTTTGACTTTCTGGAAGTGATGAAATTAACAACAAAGAGCGGTGATAGTTATAGATATTGGAAACCCAGGCCTTTTTCTGTCTTTGTTTCTTTAACAAATACAAAAGTTTTTAGGCAAATGGAACTTTGAAACTTACCCAGCCTTGAAAGCTCTCTCTCCAAACTTGTCTAAAGTGGAACATACAAATCTCTGTTTTGTACCTTTATCTACTACTTTTTGTCTTAAGGCAGAGATCTGTAGAAAGAAATCACTTTTTTCAAAAATAATTTCCTTATTTTCATTAATATGAAAAATAAATTCCCTAAAAATCCTCACAAATTAATTCCACATTTTCTTTGTAATGTAAAGGGTTTTACCTGAGTACCCTGACAAAGAGAGAGAGAGAGAGAGAGAGAGAGAGAGAGAGAGAGAGTCAGACGGAAAGAGAAAGAGAGAGAGAGAAGCAGAGAGAGGCAGAGAGAGACACAGAAAGAGAGAGTTAAGAGACCTTGCTTTATATGAAGATTTCTCACCCACCAATAATAGGGTTTGCACTTTGGCTCATTTTCTCAGTAGCGATGATAGAGGTTTGGACTAAGCCCTTAAAAGTCACTTTCCTGATGCCTCTTATGACCAAGGTGACACAATTAGAAAAAGAATAATTGAGATTTAGGAATGGTCAATGACTATCCCACCAGTATGTAATACATTGTAAGTTCCAAGAGGACAAAGGATATTTTGAGTTTTCTCTTGGTGCCCCTATGACTTTAATGTTATCTAATAGGATACTGATAATGGCTTGTCGGATTGGAATTGAAGCCAGAACCTTCATTTATTTTACTTATTTTTTTTTTGGATTGGGAAGGCAGCACAGTTGGGGTTAAGTGGCTGGCCCAAGGCAACACAGCTAGTAAGTGTGTCAAGTGTCTGAGGTCAGATTTGAACTGAGGTCCTCTTGACTCCAAGGCTGATGCTCTACTCACTGTACCATCCAGTTGCCCCCAGAACCTTCATTTCTATTAATATAATGCATGAATCTATCAAGTTAATCAGTCACAAGCACAAGGATTAGTTAATTGAATGCTTAACCTCTCTGGGCCTCAGTTTCCTCATCTGGAATGAAATTATTAAGTGTAAGAATCTCCAAGGTCCCTCCCAACTCTCAATCTTTATTCCTACCTGCAGTATGAAATCTTTAACATTCTATATCCTGATGGAACAAGCTATATATCTTTGCTAGGTAGGATACACTCTGCACATTTGGAAATTTATATAGCATATGTTGTTCTCAAAGAGAGTTTCAAAAGTATTTAACACAGAAATATTTTTCAATAGCTACCAAATTAAATTGCCTATTTACTAACCAGCATTAGACTTGGGGATAAAGTAGACATGTATGGGATTTGAGGGGCATCAGAAAGGAGCTCACATTGAAAGCATCTATTTTACTGGCTTACTGTGTGCCGAAAATTTCATTATTAGAGATACATTACTTCAGGTTATGGAATTGTATCTCTTAGAAACCTCTTTTCAAAATGAAAACACCATTAGGGTAACACAATTGAATTATTAAGAACTGAATGTGAATTACATTGAGAGTTTATTTCCCAAAGAAGACATAAGGCTGAGAGTATGGTGTCAAAGAGATAGAGAAGAGGACAGAGTATATTTTGAGAGAGCAGAAACCTTACTGGGGAGAGTGGACTTGTAAATGTCATTGCAGTGGGGTACTTTGGACAGTGAAAATTAAGTATTATGGTACTAAATGCCTCCTGGGACATGGGAAAGGGCCTAAAGGAACCAAGAAGACAAACTTCATCTGCTTCCCAATTTTCCTTAGGGCTAACTATGTCATAGGGCCAGTGGATGGAATGCTAAGCTTAGAATCAGGAAGACTCATCTTCATGACTTCAAATCTGGCCTCATGCACTAGCTGTGTGGACCTGGGCAAGTCACTTGTCCCTGTTTGCCTCAGTTCATCTATGAAATGGCCAGGAGAAATAAATGACAAACCTCTCCAGCATCTTTGCCAAGAAAAACCCCAGATGGTGTCACAAAGAGACATGAGTGAACATGACTGGACAACAAGAAAAATTGTCAACTGTGTCTTCAATCCTGTCTAATGTTCCCAATATCATGAGTCAGCATAGCTCCTTCTTCTGCCTACAGTAGAGTCTGTCCACTCCAAATGCTTCCACAAATATAAATTCATGTGTTTGTGCACACACACACACACACACACACACACACACAATGCTGACACCGGGACTCAGAAAGTTGTCAATTGAATTATTACAAATAATGAAATGACAGAGTGGTTTGGAAAGTTTAAGCAACACAGAGGCAGGCCCATTCACACTACCATTCACAGATGTGAGATCAGTGTTGAAGAGGAAAAAAGGAAGGATCGTGTATTTAGAATTGGAAAGAGCATCAAGTACCATTCCCAGGAGAAATTAAGTGACTTGCAGAGGGTCAGATAGAATGGGACTTCAGCCCATCTTCCTGACTTCACCCCCTACCCCCAAGAGCCTTCTCTACTGTACCACAGAGCCTCTCCAGCCAAGAGCTCTCTCTCTCTCTCTCTCTCTCTCTCTCTCACACACACACACACACACACACAGAAACACACATACACACACACACACACACGAATACCTTAATACCTTTTCACTGAGGCACGTAGCTTTGTCAGCAGCCTGGCAACATTCTTTAACTGTGTCCTTATGCTGATGAGCATAGGCAAGGAGTGCTGGGGCATAGAACTAGGGTTGTCTTCTGGCAGCCTCATACAGCTACCTGAAATTGGCAGAGAACCGAGTGTTCACTTTTGAGTACCTAGGAACAATGAATGTCCTTAATGTTGTACCCATATCAACTAGAAACTGATAACAATTTACTCCTTCAACTGAACTTATTTAGGTTTGACTTTTGCTGCCCCCTCTAATCTGGAGCTGTGAATTCATTGGCATTCTTTCAGCTCCAAGTGGGAATTGGTGTGTCCTGTGCAACCACCACCAACAAGGCCCCTCTTAAGTTGAGGAATGAAGAGAGAGACACCCTGCGAGGGCAGCAAAAGTCTCAGGGAAGGCCATGCATAGGGAGGGATTCACCAGGGCCAGCATCTTCTCATAGAAGCTAGTTATTCCTACTAACTCAGGGCTGGATATTGCTATTTCTGCACTGACCCAAAGTTCTATAAATGTTTACAGCTTTCTCTGAATCCACCACCCCTAGAACAGTAAGTCTAGGCCCAGCTCTGTGCATAGGAAATTCTGAGGAAGGAAACTCCCTCTATCTCTGCAGATTGGCCCCTTTCAATTACATAATAGTCTTTACCAAGCTGCTTGAGGAACTGGGACCATAGAATTCTAGAGCTAGAGAGGGGCAAAAAGACCATCTGATCCAACCCCATCATTTCATAGATGAGAACACCGAGGCCCCAGGAGCCTAAATGACCTGCCCTTGCCAACTAAATGGCACAGTGGGCCATCTAAAGCTTTGTGCCTGGATGCAAGAAGATGTGAGAAACACCGTAGCTGTGTGACACTGGGCATGTCACATAATCTCTGACTCAGTTGCCTCATTCAATAATGAAAATCACAACAACATATAAATGATTTGTTGTGGCAATGAAATAAAATTATATTTGTTACCCCTTTAGCACAAGGCCCAGCACTTAGTGCATGCTTCATAAATACTTATTCTCCTTTCCCCAGGGTCCCACATGGATGGTACCTATGCCCCATGTCAGGCCTCCTTGTCTCCTATGCTGGCCCACTAACCCCTACACTCACATTCTAACCTCACTGTCCCATTAATCTTTCTTCATTCTCTTGGATGGCTTGGCACAGAATTTCGGGTTCAGGATCCACTATTTTAGGGGCGTCTTAGTGGTGTTCTTTGTGGCTCAGGAAACAACAGTTTCTCTCAGGTTCCTCTTTGGTACAACAGTCAGCCATTTCACCATACATCTCCAGAGACTTTGCAATTTACATGATTTATCCCCTAATAGTTGGGGCTAGGAAGAAAAAAATAGATGGATAGTCAGTGACCCATTTAAAGCTCTGGGCATATTTGACTTTCTTTTTTGAATGTAACAAGACACAGGAGACAAGAAGTGAGGAGAGGAAGCTGCCTGAACAGTCTTCTCCTCCTCTCAAATTACCTGATTTTCTCTTAGATCAGAACAATTCCTTGAAGTTTTTCTTTTAATGAGAGAGAATAGTTCTGGACTGGTACTTGGGTGAGAAGTCTAAGAACAAAGACAGAAATGGGAATCTTGGTGGGACACATTACTATTGACTCTGATCTATCTGAAATGATATGAAGAGAGAAAGTCAAACTTAATCACAGGGTTGATATTCACAAGGGATTTGTCACAATTTTCTGCTGTCTTATCAGCAGTACAGCCCTTTGCAAAATCTGTAACCTGAAGAATTAATTTTTTTGTAATGTTCACATAGGCATTTCTGGAGGTATTGAGCAAATGTGATCAACATTCTGAAACAAAGAGTTCTTATGGTTACTGAAAACAAAAATGACATTAAATATAAAAACCCCACCATACAGTGTTTGCTATGCTGAAGATCCAATTGCATCCACACCACCTCCAGGTTGGCTAGAGGACCAAAGCATCCTGAAAGAGAAACAGGGGTAGCATGTGCCTCATGAGTGAACCACCACCACTCCCTCTACTCACACATAGGTGGGAGACAGCCCAGGGCCCTGCACCTAAGAGCTCTAGGAATAGCAGTACTCCTGTAAGGACACATCTTCCTTCTATGCTGACATCCCCACAACCATTAACAAGGGGATCAACCCTTGTAGAGATGACCTATGGCAACTGGCTCCAAGGCTGCTTGCAGCCCCAACCTCTTCAGCAGCCACAGTGACTGAAGACCCAGAAAAGAAAATTCTCATCACCAAAGTCCTTGGCAAAGTCAGTAGGCCAAACTCCAGAAACAGTGGAAATGTCATTAAATGATAAGTATTTTTCCCTAAAGTGCATGGGATTTTTCCCATCTGCTTGTAAATCACATTCTCCTAGATGGGTTCTCCTTGAGAACAGGGACTGATTTGTTTTTCTGTGTGTGTTTGCCTCTGGCACTTAGCACAGTGCTCACTGCATGATTTTTCATTCATTCACTCTATGTGGATCATTGTATATTATCTCTCCCTCACTATTCCTACAAAAGGTGGAGACAGTGGCGGGAGGCAGAAAACAAGCAATTATACAGTACCTACTATATGCCAGGCGCTGTGCTCAGCACTTTACGAAGATTCTCTCATTCGATCCTCACAATCTCATACAAACCTTGCTCTCAGAATCTCCAGTCAAGATCAATGACTGATAAGTTTAAAGTGGGACTCATCCCAAAGGCATTTATTTTAAGTTAAACAAATGAGAACAAATCTCCAGGTAGAACTCCAAGCTTTAGTCAATGGATGAGGACTTTGTGGAGGAAGGAGAGGATCTTCCTAGCTGCCAAAAACCATTCTCTGCAGAATATGTACATTCTATGTACCCCACATGAAAGACAATCACAGGGTAACTGAAGTCAATTCAATTAGGCATAAACGACCTTAAGTCTATAAGACATGAGGACAAAGCTTGCCTTTGACACTGATTATTACATCACTGATTTCTAGGCATGTTACCCCAGGGAAGTCATTCAACCACTGTCTGCCTCTGTTTCCTTATCTGTAAAGGTGGGGATTATAAGAGCACCCAGCTGTCAGGGTTGTTGTGAGAACAAATGAGATATTTGCCAAGAAGTTTACAAACCTTGAAGCACTTTGTAAACACTATTATTGTTAATCGCACAAAGATACCTAAGGGCCTTTTGTATGCTATGTACCAGCAACATGCGATCACAGTCTGAGGTATTGTACATGTTTCTGCACAGCATCCCTGCAGCAAAATGCCTGACCTCCCATTAAGAATACTCACGGACAGACAGCCGTCACCAGTCTGTGATGCTAAGCTTCAGTCCGGTGTAACAGATGCAGGCAAACATAGTCCCTAATTGTTCTGCTCCTAACAGCTCCCTTTCTGTCTCTCCAATAGATGCCAGGCTAATGGACTTGAGCCTCTATTAGATTTCTGAGCATCTCCAAGGAACTCAATATCTCACTGAGTCCCTTGGAAGATCATCACTCTATTCTCGACCTTCCATAGACCAGAAAAGCCAGGATGGAGTGGGATTGGAAGAACATGTCAGAGAAGATCTTTTCCAGAGCAGGCTTTTTTCTAAGTTTTGCATTGCTCAATAATTTAATTTAATGACAATAGCACTTTGGAGCTCCATGATCATAGCACATTCCATCCCACAGGCTGCGAAATAATTTTGATACCAAAAGAACCATATTATAGAGTAATCACAGCCTGCCCTATCCCTTGGGAAGGGCCACCACAGGAGAGATCCTGAAAACAAACTTATAAGTGTAATGATGCCCTTGCACTGCCCATAGAGCATGCTCAGCTGCCATCCCTGGTGACCATGTGGAAATGTGGGGTGCCTACTTCCAGCCATAAGTGACATCAGGACTTTATAGGGAGATGTTGAAAAGTTCTTTAACTAGCTACTGAGCCAGAAACCAATGGTAACTGAGTATGTTCCATGGGAGAGGTGGCAGAAAGAGGAGAAAGGGACCTGCTATGTAAGGTATAAAGGGATAATGTCATAATCAATATTAATGGAAAAAGGAATGCAAACTTTTAATAATTATACTTACAGGGCTTTCACATTGTCTTCACCCAAATCTCTATGGCATTTGGCAATCTCACTCTTAGCTGCAAATAAAACAAAGAACATTGATTTATACATATCATATGTATATATTATATCTATGCATATATGTATATGTGTGTATATATATACATATATATGTATACATACATATATATGTATATATATATATATATACATATATATATGCTTAACCACCAAGTGAAGAATCCCACCTCAATCTAGGCATAGTTTGTCTATCTGACTGACTCAAAAGATGGTGCTTCCAGCACAGAAAAATCTTTGTAGAATAGTCAAACTCAGATGAGTATAACATCTAGGGGATTGTTGATTAGCAAAGATACTTCTTGAACCATCATTTGAAATTTATGGTTTTTTCCTCAGATCTAAGGTAGGATATTTATTGTTTATTTTTTATGAAATTTAAATACAAAATAAGAAAATAAAAAAATATTTTGGAAATTTAAATATTTAAATATAGGAATAGATTTCCTTTTCAAGAAAGCCAATAATAATAAATATTGCATGTTGTATTCAGAGCTGTTCATCTTTTCTTTGTTTCCTTGTAAGTATTCTCTTTTCTCTGCTGCACATTTTTTATTTTGTTATTTTCCCCCTTCCTCCCCTTTAGATATACCTTTGAGGATAGATATATTTAGATATAGATATATACATACACATATACATATATATACATACATACATATATACATACAGACATACATATTTAGACATATACTTTCCCTAACAAATTCTATTCCTGATCTTTGATTTTATGTTTACATCTCTTATTTCCTATCTCTCCTAACTCCTCTAATTTACATCTACCCACTACCTTGTCCTCCTATTACTTAACCTATTCTGCCTCCAAGGATCCCTGCCTTATCCTCCCATTCCCATAAATCTAAACACCCTTCTATACCCACCTTTAGCCTATTCCCTCACCCTCTCCTCTAATGATCCCTCCCTTATCCTCTCCCCCACTCCCTATCCCCTTAGTATTTTATTTCCTTCCTAATTTGGAAGACTTTTATACTCTTCTAGGTATATATATATTGTTCCCTCTTGAACTCATTCCCAATGAAAGGAGGTTTACAGAACCACAAGCCCTCCTCCCCCATCTAATTCCTCTGTGTGAGTTCTCCATCTTGCCCCTCATTTGTATAAGATAATTACTCTTCTTAGACGTTCATAAAGTTTTACTTTTTAAAGTCATATCATACTCAAATTTACCCCAATATTTCTTTTTTTAAATCAAATAAAGTGAACAAGCATTTTTTAATATTTTAATATTTATTTAATATTTTTTTGTTTTCAGCACTGATTTCCACAAGATTTTGAATCATAAATTGTCTTCTCATTTCTACCGTCCCCCCCCCCACTTCAAGATGGCATATATTCTGATTTCCCCATTTCCCAGTCATCCCCCCCTTCTGTCACCCCACTCCCCCCATCCCCTTTTCCCTTACTTTCTTGTAGGACAAGGTAGATTTCTATGTCCCATTGCCTGTATATCTTATTCCCCAGTTGCATGCAAAAACAACTTTTTTTTTGAACATCTGCTTTTAAAACTTTGAGTTCCAAATTCTCTCCACTCTTCCCTCCGCACCCACCCTCCCTAGGAAGGCAAGCAATTCAACATAATTCACACGTGTATCATTATACAAAACCCTTCCACAATACTCATGTTGTGAAAGACTAACTATATTTTGCTCCCTCCTGTCCTGTCCTCCTTTATTCAGTTTTCTCCCTTGACCCTATCCCTTTTTGAAAGTGTTTGCTTTTGATTACCTCTTCCCCACCCAACCTCCCTTCTAACGTCTCCTTTTTTATCCCTTTCCTCTTTCTTTCCTGTGTGACAAGATACCCAATTGAGTATGTATGTTATTCCCTCCTCAAGTCAAATCTGATGAGAGCAAGATTCACTCATTCCACCTTACCTGCCCATCTTCCCTTCCCACAGAACTGCTTTTTTGCCACTTCTTTGTGAGATAATTTACCTCATTCTATCTCTCCCTTTCTCCCTCTCTCCATATATTCCTCTCTCATCCCTTTATTTTATTTTATTTTTTTAGATATCATCCCTTCATACTCAGCTCACACTGTACCCTCTGTCTATATATATATATATATATATGTATATATATATATGTATGTATATATGTATGTATGTATGTACATATGTAGGTATATTCCCTTCAGCTACCCTAATACTGAGAAAGGTCTCATGAATTACACACATCATCTTTCCATGTAGGAATGTAAACAAAACAGTTCAACTTTAGGAAGTCCCTTATGATTTCTCTTTCTTTTATTATTATTATTATTTTAATTTATTTTTGGCATGTTTGGTTTTCAGCATTGATTTTCACAGGCGTTTGAATTACAAATTTTCTCCCCATTTCCTCCCCCCCCACTCCAAGATGGTGTACACTCTGGTTGCCTTGTTCCCCAGTCTGCCCTCCCCTCCGCCCCCCCATTCCCCTCCCATCCCCCTTTCCTTTCCTTTCTTGTAGGGCAAGATAAATCTCTATGCCCCATTGCCTGTGCATCTTATTTTCTAGTTGCATGAAA
>JAQQSZ010012667.1:0-11951 GCA_028646595.1 Phalanger gymnotis | reverse complement strand
GACTTGATTACAAGTAGTTATGAACAGGGTAAAGTTTCATTATTAATGGAACAAAATGTATGAGGCACAACTTTTTTATACTTTTTACAGATATGTAAATAGGCAATTGTACCTCTCTGTGTATGTCCTGTAATTAATTCATTTAGTATTGTGGAAATTGTTAAGGGAAGGAAAACTGTACATTCTAATGAAATTAAATTTAGATAAATGACCATCCCCTTTGAGTTAATAATAATAATAATAGTATAATAAGTTCTGGAATAGACCTTAGACATCAAAACTTTAAAAATATTAAATGATTAAAAATTATTGTGACTAGCTTAGCTGCGTAGGTCAAGTTCATTCAATGAACGTAGCATCGTCTATTCAAATTCTAAATGACTGTGCATATCAAGTATATATATCAACAATAATATATATTTTTATCGATTTTTACTCTTCAAGAATGGTCACATATATTCTTTTCTTTTATCATCCCAATACGAAAAAGTTAATGCATGCCTCTCAGAATCACAGCTAGGGTAGAGTGATTAGGTCTTTGCTAATATTGGGGTATGAGAGGTAAATTTCTTCCCCATGGTGTTCATCTGCTGTACTGTGGCTGTAAGTTTCCTACCTCACCACACCACACACCCTTGTCCTGGTCTCTCTTCTTTCTCTAATGTATGTCTCTTCTCAGATTAGTCTTATATACCAGAACAGACTGTCCTCTGCATCCCCATTCTCTCTCCCTATGCTTTTCCCTCATATTCCAGAATTCTTACTAATAATTTTAATTATTCCCATTTCAAAGAGTTAGAAAATTAGTATCATAGAATTTAAAGAACTTTTCCAAACCTTAGGCTAATTAATGATTGTTAGAAATTGAAAACTAGCTCTCTTGACCACTAAGATTTTTAAAAGAAAGGGCATCACCTCTCCACTTCTGCTATGGTAAAAATAATTTAGAACTCAGCAAGATTAAAATACAAAGTGGAAAATAGTAGAGAGAGGGAGGGGTAGACTAAAGACAGTGCCATTAATCACAAAGCTGTTAAAAAGTGGTTGGCAGAAACCTTATCATTTGTTCCAAAGAAACATCCCATCCCTCCTCATTAGAGAATTATAGCATCTCATTTTGTGTCATTAACATTGGGTTCTATATTCTCAATCATAACAGGAAAATTCAATCTCTCCAGTTTCTATGGGATGACTTTTATAAAAAGCAAAAAAGCAAACAAAACACCCAGCTTCCACATTGTGACAAAGCATTAATCAATTAAGAGGAAAAGCTTGAGACAATGTAAAATACCAGCACACCAAATAGAGGGAAAGATCATTATAGACTTTGTGTCACCACCTAAGTGTCCACTTAGGAACATATAGGATAATGAGGGATTACAAAAAAAAAAAACATTTTATATAATGAAGTGGAAGAACAGGGGATGGAATCATACCCATGACTTTCTTTTTTGCAAGAGCAATTATACTGATACCTTGTACACACTCAGAAAAACATGTACTTACAAGAACAATGTCTCTATTAAATATACAAAATAAAACACAATTATTAGCTGTGTTTTTCCTTTTTAAAAAAACAATCTGGAAATTGATAAAATGGACAGCTTATCACACCTGAGAATCTGATAACATCATAGTTTTTTAAAAAAATAATTTATGAGGAAGTATGAAGCAGTAAAAGAGTTGATGTTAAACTCTACCTGTGTGTGTGTGTGTGTGTGTGTGTGCGTGTGTGTGTGTGTGTGTGTGTGTGTGTGTGAATGTGGGGTGGAGAGCGTGTGTCAACTGACAAATCAAGATTTATGGCAGATTGAGTAGTCACCTTGTCACTTTGAATTGTATACCGCAAATTCAAAATGCTTCCTCTGATGAAATGATGTTTTGAGGCTTGGCAAGTGATGATTGAGGCCTTCAAACTTTTATTATACAGTTTCTTTTTCACTCAAAGCCAGTGATTTGAAGAAACAGAAAAACTCCATAAATGTTCTGGGTTTTATGCTGAAGATCGTGGCATTTAGGAATTGGAAATGCTTGAAAGCTCTCTTCACAGATCAGGCCACTGGCTTTCAGGGTCTGAATAGTGGAAGACTCCACAGCTCAATCCATTTACCTGGCTAATGCTGAGATCTTGCTATTATGATTCATTCTTCAATGCCTGGCACAGTTCCCTGGGGTTAGTGAGATATTAATTAAAACAGCAGTCCCCTGATTCTCCTAAAATGGAGTCATTTAAGGCATTTGGTAGCTAGTTCCCACAGAGCAGACATTTTGTTTAGAAGGATTGGGTGGTATTTTTGTTTATTTGTTTTAGGGAGTGAACCTTTTGAAAAATTCAACTATGATGTTTTTATCAAGGTTGTCTTTTATCTGGAGAAAAAAAAATGTTTCTTCAATTATTCCCCTAAAATGGTATGTTTATTTTAGAAAGCTAGTGATTTCCTCACTTCTACACAGATATCAGAACATAGTTTGGATTTAGTGAAGCCCAATAAAGTCTGAGCTAAGGATCTTATAATTTTTCACATATCCATGCAGAAGACCTGTTAACATGTCTATAATTAACTGCATGTAGGTGTTCATAATCCAGAAACATTAGAATAGTTCAGATATGAACCCAGTAATTATTGGTCCCCATGTTGCAACTGCCTATAGACCTTGTTGTGTAAACCCATCAAGCCACCCCCTTCATTAATCTCCAAGAGCCATAATTGCCAGAAAATAATATTGTTCTGAGATGACACACAAATGTTGAGTCATAGGAATGTGTTTGGACAAATCTCAGAAGACATTTATCATTCTGACCTCCTCTATGCTTTTTCCTCTATCTTCCATTTTACTTTCTTTCTAACAATCTCTTATTTTCCTATAGTAAAACAATAGGATAAGGTGATGTTGATAGATATAAGAAGTATAATTAAGTAGGAACTTAGCAAACCAGAGCACTTAAATATTAAAAGAGATCTTCAGGTGTGGGTATCATTTGACACCCTAGTGATTGCATCAATCAGATGGCCATGAGTTCTCATAGCCTATGTCAATTGAAAGCATGTCCTGATGGACTTAATATGCTAAACAGGCTTTGAAAATAGAACTTGAAATGGTTTCCATGCCTGATACCTGGAGTTCTGCACTAGACTGGCAGTGAGGAGATGAATTTTTTTTTTTTGGTCACAGCAATTCTCAATAACCGTGTACAAAGTAATAAATCGAGATGATCTATCTCAAAAGAAGTATTAACCACACCAATAAAATCATAACAGAAAAAGACAATAAGGGAACTTCTGATTTA
Source organism: Phalanger gymnotis (assembly GCA_028646595.1). NCBI lineage: Eukaryota > Metazoa > Chordata > Mammalia > Diprotodontia > Phalangeridae > Phalanger > Phalanger gymnotis. The sequence continues at coordinate 8,662 of JAQQSZ010012667.1, read as the reverse complement.
CCAAAACTTACTTTTGCTTAATCTTTCTGTCTCTATCCCTCTCTATTTGTCTTCGTCTCTCTCTGTTTCTGTGTTTGTCTTTTTGTCTCTGTTTCTGTCTGTTTCTCTCTTCTCTTTCTGTCTCCTCTCTTCTTTCTGTCTACCTGACTGTCTCAATGTCTCTGTCCCTGTGTCTTTGTCTCTGTCTGTCTCTGTGTCTCTGTCTCTGTTTCTGTCTCTCTTTGTTTCTGTCTCTGTCTTTCTCTCTCTGTCTCTCGCACTCACACAGTGCTAACCAGCCATTGTTCTTCTACTCATAATCTTATAGAATAGCCTGAAACAATATGAGATTAAGTGATTTGCCCAGTAGACATTAAAGAAGACTTAAACCCAGCTCTTTCTAACAATGACAAATTGTCTCCATCCATTTTGCCATGTTATGTTTCACTATTTCTATTAGCCTACAGTTAGCTCACAAAAGCAAAACAAAACAAAAGCCAGGTATGGTAAGAAAAACTCATACCCACATTTTAAAAATTGCATAAAATAATGATTTGAAGATATTAAAAAAGTATTAATAGTCATTCCCACTTTGATATTTTTATGGTTTTTCTGACTGGTACTACTTTAAATGCATTAAAAGACTTGAATATTTCTTGGAGACTTTTGTAAAGGGTATGTCAGCTTTGTGAACTAGAAAGTTTTACAGTTCCCTGGCAAAAACCCATTAAGTGCAGGACACAGACTTCCAATACAAATATGATTTTTGCAAAAGTGAATCAAGGCAAATGCATTTATGTGGAGCACCTCCTTTTCCAATGGTGCTGGATCACTGAGCCTTTCTATTGACTCATATTGGTCAGAATGTATTAGCTATACCTGCTATACCTGGTTTAAGGCATACTACAGAATTCATGGCTGCAAAATGCAACTCAGAAGCATTCTAAGATATCATTGTAAAAATGAACAGTATGAAATCTTTCTGTTGCAATGAAACTAGGAAAGGCAAAATGATTCAATGCAAGCCTTGAAATCAGGAGAGATTTGATTCAAATCTGACTCTAACTCTTAACTAGTTGTATAGTTATGGAAAAAGACACAACTTCTGTGAGCTTCAGTTTTTTCATTGGTAAAATGGAGATAATAATATCAAGCTTGTTGAAACATTGAAAAGATGTAATATCCATAAAATGTTTTGTAAGCCTTACAGCAGAATATAGCAATTCTTATACATAACGGCTATTATTGTTATTGTTACAACAAGTACTCTATTCAGGAATTTGTCAATCTCATTACTAGAATGATTCCATTGACTCGTGGATCAAGTGAGAGATGCAGCTCTTCTCAACTCTGTGCTTTTACCATGCATGTAAAATAATCTGCTTTATAATGTCAGCTCTCATGCCTTTTCTGACAACATGAGTGTATTTGATGAATTATCTTTGGGAGGAAAGTATCCTGTTAAGGGTATGTAAACACATTCTCCTACTAGAGTAGCCTTGCCTCGGACCTAACAGAAAAAAAAATATGTATATATATATATATATATATATATATATATATATATATATATATATATATATATACAGGACCAAGGAGATAATAGAAGTCTAAACATAAAAGACATTTTATGGAGATGGATTTATTCCAACAAACAGTCACTTGGTCATCTTCTACAACATACCCCACCATACTAAACTCAGTGGATAGAGTTCTAGGCCTGGAGTCAGGAAGGCTCGTCTTCATGAGTTTAGATCTAGCTCAAATACTTAACCAGCTCTCTGACACTGGGCAAGTCATTTAACTCTGCTTGCTTCCATTTCCTCATCAGTAAAGGCAAACCACTCTGGGATCTTTGCCAAGAAAACCCCAAGTGGGGATCACAAAGAGTTGGACACAACTAAAAAGATGACTCAACAACATTTTCCCAGACTGCTTTTCACTTGCTAATTGCCATATTCAGAATGTATCTTTTTTTTCTCTCATGTCAGGATTTCCCTTTACTTCATATAAACAATTTATATAATTGCCAACTCCATTCCATCTCTGTAATCTTCAATCCAGCTCTGCCTCGGTGCCAGCATTATTTTGGCTAAAGATGAAATAAGTTGAAAACGTTGTCATTGCTCAGTCATCTTCAGTCATGTCTGATTCTTTGTGACACTATTTGGGGTTTTCCATTCCTTTCTCCAGCTCTGAGATAAATGGGGTTAAATGACTTGCCTAGGGTCACCCAGCTGTTAAGTGTCTAAGGCCAGATTTGAACTCAGAAAGATGAGAATTCCTGACTATAGATCCAGCCCTTTATCCACTGTGCCTAAATAGAATATAGCTGCCCCCAAATAGAATATAGAAATCAATGAGAAAATGTGAAACTTTAGACTGCTTTCAAATGTCTTCTTTTCAAGCCCTGTGGATTTCTGTCTATATGCCTTCTTAAAATCCAAGCTTCCTAACCAGACTTCTCTATCCGACAAGGTCCTTCTCAAATTCTACTTCCTTCTTGAAATCATTCTTGACCACTACACTGCATTATCTCTTGTTCTTCTGAACTTTTACTTCTCTTATTATTATTTGGTGCAGATGTTCTGTTAATTTTTTATTTGATATTGTTATTCAGTTCTTGCTCTATTGTTTAGCCTTTCAAATGCTTATGACACTGCATCCTAGGCTCCTAAGGAGAAGTAATTCAGATGAATTTAAGGAAAACCAAGAATTATAATGCTAGGAAATCCAAGAATTATAATATTAAGTGCCTTTCCTGAGAGAGAGAGAGAGAGAGAGAGAGAGAGAGAGATTATGTGCACGTGTATACTTTATTAATTGAATGGATTGTAGTAAGGTGAGGAGAAAAGAGACAACAGGAAAGGAAGCTAGAAGTCCAATTCCCTATTCTACCCACATATCTGTCATTTCTAATACCTTTTGGGATAACTTTAATATCTACTATGTATTTTTACTGATTTCTTGATAAATGTATAAAGTTTAAAAATGATACCATATTAGATAACTTTAGAAAAAACTCCTGAATGCACTAGTGCATTATTAGCTCATATGTCTTCTTCCTCTAAGATAAAAGCTATTTATCTCAAATATGTCCAATAATGAATGGGTAATTTAAAGGGCTAAGAAATTTAATTTATGGTGGCTCCTATTTTTTTTCTCTTGAAAATTCTGAAACTCAAGTTTCTGGGAGTTTCATGCGTTCTCCTGAGAATTGCCTCTTAGCCTGATTTTAGCAAGACATGCCAGGAGAGCTTTCCCAGAGAAGGGTGTTACACTGTAAATGGGAAATAAGAAAAGGAGATTCAGTAACATTCTATTGATCCAGCACCATAGGTGAAGTTGGTGTTCTGCATGACTAGATTTACCTCGTTTCAGGTTTGCAACGACCATATTTCTTTGTATTGGAAGCTTTCACCATGCACTAAGTAGGTTTTGCCAGGAAAATATGAAATTTTCAAGCTCAAATATTCTTGTTCAAGTTCTTGGGTAGAGTATAGAGAATTTCCTGCTACCATTAACTCCAACAAGGCTGTTGGTAATTATGTTCAAAATCCAGAAAAATTAATGTTAAAGTAGGAATGATTGTTAATAACGTATGTTATCTGAAATTGATTTTGTTTAAAATTCAAAATAGTGTAGATTTCTGTATCTTAACAGACTGCTTTTGTGTGTTAACTTTTCACTAAGATATGCATTGCTGAATGGTAAAATCTCCAACCTTGCATTTACCTATTATAATGCATGATTTAAGACAGTTATTTTCTTGAAAAGCTCTTCAAAATTCCCTTTGTCCTTTCAGGTGTTTTGGAAAGAGGACTGAACTTAGATTCAGAAGAATTCAGTTGTCAATCCTCACTTTGCCAATACATAGCTAGGTGACCCCAGAGAAGTCACCTAACCTCTGCTTCCTCCTTTCTAAAGAGACAATAGTATTCACCTCCTATCCTACTATACAGGGTTGATTTTAAGATCGAATGAGACAGAACATGAAAATGTTTTGCAAATAGGAAACTATTTCACCAATGTCAGCTATTATCAGTTAATGCATGTAAAACCTCTTATAAATTTAAGGTGCCATATAAAACTAAGTTATTACTATCCTAGTAATTTTTTAGCCTTTACATTATGAGCAATTTGGGGGTACTCCTCATAATTTTATAATAATAGTAATAGTCACTAGCAAAGTATTTTGTGATACATTTTCTTATATAATGTCTCATTTGTTCCTCATGGGAAACCATGTGAGGTAGGCAAATAAGCACTGTTTTCCTCATTTCTTTATACTATTTAATGAAATGACAGAGGTACGTCTTGTACCTGTAGAGCTTCTGTATTAAGCAAAGATAATACAGAGAAAGGAAAACAAATAAGCTGAGTTATATTTAAGATATTCAATACGGAGGGAATTATGAGATTTCTTTTTTTAGAATTTATTTTCTTTTCATGAACAAAAAGAGGTGGTAAGAAAAGGAAGAAGCTTAGAGGAAGGCACAAAGAATGATGAGGATATTGCCTTTGTGAGATGAGAGAGGACAGGAAGGGTAGAAACAGATCAATATGCTCTGCTTCTGGCCCTGATCCTCTCCTCACTGTCCCCAAGCTTGCCACAGAACTACTTATAAGGAAGACAATTTGCCCATCATTGAACTGTTTCTTCCTCTGAGTCCATGAGAATCAGTCAGCTCCCAATTGTCCTCATTAAAGAGGTAAAAGAAATGTAAATAAATCACAAATACCATCTCATCAAAAATAGCTTATATTTAGCTATGGAATATGGTTTTTGCTTTCATTTATCTATTAATGGACTGTTTAATGAAAGAAATACTGGACAGGAGGGCAGGCGACTTGGTTCTAGCACTGGTTTTGCCATGGACTCTCAGTGTTACCTTGACCAAGTCACTTTGCCCTTTGGGGTCTCGAGTTCTTCCTGCGTAAAATAAAAATATTAGAATACCCTAAGGGGGACAGTTGGGTAGCATAGTGGTTAGACTGAGGAAAATATGAGCTCAAATTAAGCTGTGACCAGTAACCAAAACTTCATTTGCCTCTATTTCCTGAACTGTAAAATAAAGGTAATGATATCACTTAAGTCACAGGGCTGTTCTGAGGAGCAAATAGGAAAATATTTGTAAAGTGCTTAGTATGATATTTTGTGCATAATAAGTCTTCAATAATGTTATTCCCTCCTCTTTTAAATTATGTGAATTTGTCAAGAACCAAAAATTACCATTTCTAAGAATCAAAACCTTTTGTTTTTCTATTTTAACCACTTGAAAATAAGAATAATTTATTCTTTTTTAAGTAGGGGATATTGAAGATATTTTAACTTTTCTTTATTAAAATTATAAACCTTGATTATTCTGCTGTGGAGTATGTGAATAATTTCAACATAATATAGAGGATGGAGAGTTGGAATTGGAGTCAAGAAGACCTGAGGTCAAATCTTGCCTCTGTTACTTTACAAGTCATTTAACTATGGGTAAGCCCCCATAACCTCTCGGAGTCTGTTTTCTCATCTTAAAAAATGATAATATTTTTGTTACCTCTCTCATAGGACTGTAGGGAGGCTCCAAATAAGTATTGCATTTAAAATACGTTTCAAACTGCAAATATATGCATGTGCATATATACATACATATATACATGTTATATATTCATATATACACTATTATATGTAACAGATATATTTAAATACTATGCTATATATCTACATTATATAGATATTACACACACATGTATACATACATATGTGTATGTGTATGTGTGAAATCTTCTAATTTTATATTCGAAGAAAGCTATCCACTTTCCCACTCTAAAGTTATCTTTTTAATATGTTATGGATTAGCAAATAAGAATTGATAAATCTTCCTTTTAAAATTGAATATAAAGTAAGAGTAAATACAGTCTGGATGAGGGCCTGGCAGCCTTCTTTTAAGAATAACCTGCACAGGGCATAGATTTTGTGATAACTATTTTGGTTCCTCAGAATTTCTAGACTGTCATTTATCATGACAAATACAATATAAATAAAATATTACTGTAAGTGATAAATGACAAAGGAATGTAGGACTATTTTATCTATGACATTGTCAAAAGTACCTAAAACAATGCCAAACAATTGCATAAGTTTTACATATGTATGTATATGTGTGGATGTGTGTGTGTGTGCGTGTAGTGGATATGTATATATATGTGTATGGATATAGAGAGAAAGATTAAAAGAGAACTTTTTAATATACAGAGAAAACTTTTAAAATGTATGTGTATATATTTATGTATATATGTGTGTGTTAATACAATACTTACTAGCTATGTGAGCCTGGATGTGTGTGTGTGTGTGTGTGTGTGTGTGTGTGTGTACAGAGAGAGAGACAGAGTGATTTGCCCAGGGTCACACAGCCAGTAAGTATCTGAAGCCAGAGCTGAACTCGTCTTCCTGACTCCAAGTCCAACACTCTTGGACACTATGTTACCTAACAACCTAAACAAATGAGATTAACATTATGCAAATTTATGACCCAGTCCAAATCCTGCTGGCCATAATATCTTTACCCTAATAACATCCCCCTTTTTTTTTTTATTAATGATTTCAACATTCAACTCTCTTTGTTCAAGTTTCATCAAATGCTTAATTTCTTAATTCTTCAACCTATTCAGCTCTCATAACCTATGCTTCTTTTCTACCTCAGCTACACAAAGGGATGGACATGCCTTCAATCATGCTTTCACTTACAAGTGTTAATTTCCACATTCAAGAAGTTTGAAACTTCTATCTGATCAAAAGTTCTATCATCTTTATTTTGTTGTGCTATACTGTTGGTAAAACTATCCCTTTTATCTTTTCTATCCCTTCCCCTTGTCCTTCCCTTCCCCTTTCAAGACACCCCAATCCCTTCACTTTTCAATCATTTCTCAGAACCTCGCTTCTATACTGCCTGTATTTTTTTGTTCTTCCCAGACTTGATCCTTTAATAAACCAAGTCAGTCCTATACTATACTCTGTTCTTAAATCTCTTGATTCCTTGTCCTATTGCCTGAATTTTTCCAAAAATTCTATTATTTCTTCAGTCTTCCCACAATACCCTCCAAACCTGTCCCATCAATTGAGGACCTCACCTCATACTTCATACCGAAAATTTAAGGCTATTCTCCATGATTTCATTCTTCTCCTCTACTCCTCATTTCATATCTCCTTGATGCCATACCCAACTATTTCCATCTTTTCAGTCTCTGATGAAGAGATCATCCTTCCTCTTGCTAAATCCAACCCCTCCACATGCACTATTGATCCCATCCCCTTTCATCCACTGTAATAGCTTGCCCTTCACTTATTCCTTCTTATTCTCTCCAAAATACACACAAGATTCTTCCATTCAATTTTTTTCAAAATCTGACTGTGTCTAATATAATATCCTCGTTAATTATTAACCAATATTTTTCCTCCTCATCTCAGTTAAACTTCTATAAAAAAATCTAGCCTTGGTGTCTCCAATTTCCGTCCTTTCTAAACCATTAGCATTTGAATTGTAATTTCATCATAAGATGGAAATTATTTTCCTCTAAGTTACCAGAATCTTTTGAATTGCCGAGTTTAATATTTTTCCTCAACTTCATCCTTCTGAACTTCTTCACATATTTGCTTGTTTTCCACATTCCTCTCCCAAATCTATTCTGTCCTACTTTCTCTGCCTTTCTTTCTACCTGTCTGATTACTTCTTCTAGACTCTTTTTCTATAACTTTGTCCCTATTTTTCCCACTTACTATGGGTATACTGCGAGGCTCTGTCACAAGGTTTTGTTCTCTTTTCTTTCTTTAAATTTTTCATTTTCTGATCACAGCAGATCCTTTAAGTTTCATTATTTCTATGCATTTTTACATATTCTAACCTAGTCTCTCTCCTGAGCTCTAGTACTTCAGAAACTCCCTATTGGACAATTGAAAATGGATTTCCTTTAAGCATCTAAAAGTCAACATCTTAAGAAAACAACTTTCCTATAACCTTTCCTATAACTTCACCCTCTTCTAATTTTTTAGTATCTATTATTATGGAGGACATCACCATCTTCTCAGTCACCCAGATTCACAAATTTGTTATCTTCCTTTACTCCTATTTACTTATTCCACATATCCAAACAGTTACCATATCTTGTCATTTCTATATTCAAATCACCTCTTGTGAATGTGACCATCTTTCCACATGCATAGTCAAAACTCTGGTTTGGACCTTTATCACCCCTTGACTGATTTATTGCAATACCCTCATAATTGAACTGTTTGACTTGGTATCTCATTCTAATATATGAGCCACATAATTGCAAAAATGTATTTCCTAAAATTCATGCCTGATGAAGTCTTCCCTTGCCTTCATTTATAAAAACCAATGGCTCCTTATTACAGCTGAGATGAAATATCAACTTACATTTGGCATTTAAAATTCTTCAGAGTCTGGATCCTTTTTATTTTATCTATCATCACATATTATGTCTGTCCACATACTCCTTGACCTGATTGCTGTTCTTCACATAAATACTCCATCTTTTTCTCTTTGCACTGGCTATCCCCCATCCCTGGCATGTTTTCCCTTCTCAATCCAGACTATTAATATTCCTTAGTTTTCTTCAAAACTGAATGCAAACTCTACCTTCTGTAAGGGGTCTTTCATGGTCTCTCAGACTA
>JAQQSZ010012665.1:0-11952 GCA_028646595.1 Phalanger gymnotis | reverse complement strand
CAGAAATGTTACAAAGGTGAACTTGACAGTTCTTTGCAACAGATTCCATATAGTGGGAGGTGAGAACTAGCAAGGAATTGAGGATGAATCCTAGGTTTCAAGCCTGAGGGACTTAGGAGGATGATGTTGCCCTTTATGGTAAACAGGGAAGGTAGGAGGGGAACTATCTTAGTATAACTGGTATAACTCTCTCATTTTACAATTGAGCAACCTGAAGCCTAGAGGGATGAAGTGACTTAGGATCATAGATCTAGAGCTGAAAGGGATGTTGGATGGTACCTAGTCCAACCCTCTCATTTTACAGATGAGGAAACTGAGGCTTAGGTTGGTAAACAGACTTGTCCAAGGTCATAAAGGTACTGTCAAGGGGAGGATGTGACCCAGGTCCACTGATTCCAGAGGCAGTGATTTTTCCACTTGCACTGGGTTGTTGTTACTGTAGCTCTTGTGGTTGTTTGTCCTTCATTCTCAAAGAGGACCATAGCAACAGGAAGGTGATACCACGACAAGCAAGTGAATTGGATTTAAGTGAGGCAGGGCTATGTAAAGTCACCAGCCTCACTTTCTCCTCCAGAACCATCTGGGTCCAGTGGCAAGATATAGATCAAGACTGGAGATGGCCCTGGATGCAGTGGGAGATCTTGGCCTTTTTAAGCTAAGGTCTTTAACATGTCTCAGTCTGACTGATGCAACACCCAAACAGTTAGTAAGGCCAGGTAAGAAATGAGGCAGAGAATGGCCTTTTTGACCTAGTTTTAAAAAAAATCAATCTTGGAGGGGAAGACCCTCAGGGTCTCTGGACAAAACAGAAAAAATTGCCATTTACATTCACTCTGAGCCAATGGGGCCCAAACAATGACCAAGCGGGGCTTTGCCCAGTTTCTATTGCTGGCCAATCAATGAAAGCCACAATAATTTGGATTTAGAGCATGCATGGTCCTTATCTAGCCCATAAACCCCAAGATGTTTTGAGAGGTCTCAGGGAACAAAATTTATATTCATATGGGCAGAGCACCCTATATGGATGGAGGAGGGGAAAGAAGAAAGATAGAAAGAGAGAGAGGGAACCAGAAGGAGAGAGAGAGAGAGAGAGAGAGAGAGAGAGAGAGAGAGAGAGAGAAAGAGAGAGAGAGAGAGAGAGAAGAAAGAAGGAAGGAAGACAAAGACAAACAGAAAGACAGAGAAAGAAAGAAAAGAAAAGAAAGAAAGGAAGAAAAAAGAAAGAAAGAAAAGAAAAAAGAAGCTGTATTGCTCAACTGGACAATTCCAGTTGGTTCTCCAGTGGGGCAGCTCCTACCACTACTCACAGAGGTTGTTAGTCCTTCATTCTTGAAAAAGACCACGACATCAGGGAGGTGATGCCATGAATGCAAGTGAATTGGATTTAAGTGAAGGAGGACTGTGCAACGTCCCATGTCCTCCAGAGCCATCCAGAGAAAGTTATCACTGAGTGGTTAGACAGTAAATGGAAGAGCCAGGATTTGAACAACAGAACCAGCATTATTTCCACACCACGTCACACACTACTTCTGGTAAGTATTAAGGATTTTTTTTAATGTGTAAAGGAATGTATATGTATCTATTGACCCTTTCCTTGGATTAGTACCTAACGATATCTGTTGGAATACTGAGTCATTTGAGAAGCAGCACAAAGAATGAATGCTGCAATTTGAATCTTCTTCCTTCTCCCTTCCCTATTCTCCACTCCTATCCCCCAGCAATGTGGTTCAGTGGAAAATGTACTGCTTCTACAATCGGAAGTTGTTTAGTCATTTCAGTTGTATGTGACTCTCCATAACCCCATTTGGGGTTTTCTTGGTAAAGATACTTGGAGTGGTTTGCCATTTCCTTCCCCATCTCATTTTACAGATGAAATACTGAGGCAAACGGGGTTAAGTGACTTGCCTGGGATCACACAACTAGACAGTGTCTGAGGCTGGATTTGAGCTCAGATCTTCCTGATTCTAGGCCCAGCATTCTACTGAGTCACCTAGCTGCCCAGAGTCAGAAGGCCAGGGTTCAAATAACTGCCTCATTTACCTGTGTCACTCTGGATACACCTTCCTGGGCCTCAGATTTCTTACCTGTGAAATGAAGAGTAGGTGGTCTCTGAGGTATCTTCATGTTCTAGATCAATGATTCTCATGTCTTCTTTTCTGAAGCATCTTCATTCTCTTTGGAGAGTTCTAATTTTGACCATCCTCTTCAAAATCAACTCCTCGATAAAGAGAAAACAGAAGTCCCTGATAGACTCCAAAAGGTTAAAGCTCCTTTAAGAGATCAAAAGGACCCAGAGGTGCCGTTTCACCAACTTTCCAAGTAGTACTTCAGTCCTGAGTCTAGCTGTCACCATTCATAGAAGTGCCCTGGTGCTATTTTGACTGAGATGTCTTATTCTCATTTGTCAAAATGCTTCTAGTTCGGGGGATTTAATTATTTACTTATTCATGTAGCTACATGGGAAAGGGGCCTTCGCCTAGACATCAGAAAGTTTCCTTGTGCAGTACCTCCTTGAACATAGGCATGGAAGTGAAGGCAGAAATTGGAAAATGTTTTGGTATTCTCAGATGAGGGTCTGTGTTAGTATGAGAAATATGAATGAAAGACATTCCTACACAAGACAAAAATAACTTTATTTTCCCCCCAAATTATAAACTTTTCTGCATTTTAAAAATGGATTATTTGTAAAATACATGCTATAAAATTACTTTTGAATGTCTGTGCTAAATCACAGTTCCTGGAATTAGCTGTGATTTATTTTTAGGAACCATTAAGGATATTTTAAAAATATTTTTTAAAAGTTTATTTTATTTTTATTTATAGAACAAAACAAGCATTTCTATAACATAGTACAATAAAAAGATGATTGTACCTGAAACTGCAAATCTGTCATGCACAACTTGCTATTCCTTTCAAATATGCAACGAAATTATTATGTACATTTCATTTTTTTCTCCTTTTTGTCTCTCCCCCACCCTAGAGATGGCTATGATAATGTTCTTTAAAAACAAGTTGAATGAAGCACCATTTCCCCACATGCCACTTTCCACATTTTCATCTTTTTTCTCCCCATCTTCCACAGAATGAAATCAGACCTAGATCCTAGACAAGTTAAGCTGACAAAGATTCAATTGAATTAAATCCAACAGACATTTATTGTCTGAGGACAGGTTGAAGGAACTGCTTGGTTAGCCCGGAGAAGAGAAGATAAGGAAAAGACAAGATAAGTTGATTTGCAATTCTTTATAAGGCTCATCTATATGCTCAGAGAAATTAGGACAGATTTAATAGAAAACAGTAAGGGGCCTGTAAATAATTACCGTTATATCTCGAAGACTGGCCCTATGCATAAACAGAACAGGCTTTCTGTAATTTAAGCCTCAGTTTCCTTATTTGTTAGATGAAGAGTTTGGACCAGATCAGGTGTTCTTAATCTAAGGCTTATAAAACTTTAAAAAAATTTTTTGATTCCATTATATATTATATATTTGATTATATATATTATATGTATATATATATATGTATATGTATATGTGCTGGGGTACAGGATCTGGGAGCCCCCTTGAACTCCCCTTGAGTCTTCCCACTAGATGAGGCATTTGCCTGAGGCCATAAGTCTTTCATTATTGCTAGGTCCAAATCTCTAGGCTAGGTTACTCCTCCATGGTCCGGCTAGTTTCCACCCTTGATCCTATCTGAGTGTCTATGCCCAAATCTGTTACCCTTACCCTAAACTACTCTTGCCCTACATAGTCTGTTATCTCCAGGTAGCCTTTAGCTACTTCCCACCCTTAATCCCATTCTCTTGGTTCCTGGAGTCTGACCACCCTAGTCCCATCAAGTTCCTCCTTAGACTCCTCCTCAAGACCTTCCCTAAACCCCTTCTCCCATCACCCCAGGACCACCCCAGATCCCTCCCACAATCTTTGCATATATAAGTTTCATCTTGCCTCCATGAAGGTGCTCAGATTCCATCTACCTCAGATTGAAAACAAGCCTCACAGATAGTGAGATTTCTTAAGACAACCTAATATGGCAAATCTGTAATAAACTTTGTTTTTCTTTTGGCTGTGAGAAGGCTTGAGTTGAATTCATTCAAGCAGGACCCAGTGTGTTGGTATTTTGGGGTCTCAAGCACCCCTAAAAACATGGTTCCTTGACCTCATCATATGTGTGTGTGTGTGTGTGTGTGTATGCATTTGATCCCAATATAATTGACTTCCTTTAAAATACTTCATATTTTAAAAATGTATTTAAAAACATTATTCTGAGGAGGCTGTAGGTTATACTAGACTGGCAGAGGGGGTCTGTGGACACAGAAGAGGTAAAGAAGCCCTGGAGTGGATGGCCCCTAAAAGTCCCTCTTAGGCAGTACTGTGCTAGTAAATGTTTAACAATTGACCCTCAAAAAAAAAAAAAGAAAAGAAAAAGAAAAAGAAAACGTACCCAGCACACTTGTAAGTTTAACATTTTCTCCATCACTTTCTTAAGTCTTTAGACTATCAACAAAACAATAAATCAAGCCCTGATTTGTAGCTCACACTGAAAAATTAACTATCAGTTCTTAAAAGTGGTTTGAGCTGGCTCCAGCAGTTCTCCATTCCTAAGTCTTCAAACTACCAATATGGCTGAAATTTCACTTTTAGAAGTTCTTTCTTTTAAGGGGAAAGCTTTAAGTATCACAGTATCCCTATGAAAATGAAAATACCCTAGGGGAGAGAAGAGAATGTGCCAAGCCACTTTGATTCATTAAAACCTTGACTTGGATTCATTTACCAGATAACTATCTGCCCCTGAAAAGCAAAGATCAGGTGCCTGAGGACAAGATACAATATTATAGAGTGGGAGAAGTGTGGCTCAGAACCTGGGGCACACATCTGCCCCTCAGGTAAATGTAGCAGCCAAGAGAAAGGGAGGCTAAGCCTTTGTTTCTCTGATAGTTCCTTGCTAAAATGCACACACCCCAGGAGTTTTAACATAATAAGCCGATGCCATGTATTAACATCTTATTAGCTGCCATTGTAAAGCAGAAATCTAGACTTTCCAGTTCAAGGTTAGTAGGTGTTGGAAGATGGAAGAGCTCTCTCAAGACTATTGGCTACTTCAAAACTTTGCCATTCTTACCTGGCTCTACTCTCACCCTGGTTTGTCAGGTTTTCTGGAGGCTTCCTTTGGTGGATGAACTCTGAGGGGATGTATTGGGAACAGGTAATTGCATTCTTTTAGCCCTTGGGGAAGAGTAGAAGAAATGCATAGTTAAATCCAACAAGAAGTCAACCTGAATGGCCGGGGAGGGTGTTCAGTGTGGCTGGATCGCTCCCCTCTTACCATCCAAAAGGAATATATTGATGCTGGCAAGAATCAGTGTTCACTGACATATATCAGTAACTGAAAAATTTTAAGTGCTGTGTTAATATTTGCAGATTCATAGGATGTGACTTTCCTTCCCCAAAAAAGTTTCTCAGGTATTTACCTAGATCAGAACAACTTGAGCTTGCTGTATCCTGTGTAAATAACATTAAGCCTCTGATTACAACATCCTTTGATTTTCAGCACACTTTCCCTCACTCTAAATGGGTTTTTCTCCATCTTATCTCTGCAGAAGTGCCACGTATCACTGTGGTTTCTATATTGCTGTTCTAGCGAGGGTATTTGCTTATGTCTATTGAAGGAATTAGGGAAATCTGTTTTTAGAAAGAGAGGGGTATTAGAACTGACCAATTTGAGTGTAAAGAGATGTGTTTGCACACCAGGCCTATGTCTACATTACAACAAACCAATCAGCTGAAAAGTGCAAGGTTTAGGCCATCACTGGGTTGTTCATGTCACAGGCAGACAATAGACTCATGGGATTTTTCCCTCTTAACATTGAATGGACATAATTAATTGGATATCTTAATGTTTTCTGACTACAAATAACCATCACTTGTACTATCTAGCTGATATGAATTATACTTATTTAATTATGAGTTATACTTATTTAAAAATGCAGATTCAGAGCACAAAAAGACCTAGAATGAACCGCATTTTCAGATTCAACATGTCTCCTTTGGTATGGAAGGTCTTCTTTAAAAACTGAGACTATGCTAATTCAGACATCCCCTCCAATCTTTGTCAGCGTAATAATCCTAAAACCTAGGATGCTTGATCCTGAAAAAATAAGTAGGATTAATCACAAAGAATGTCTTTCTAATAAGTTGTCTGATAAGGTAAACTTCCAAAAATTGGAGAGAAACATACCTTTTGGATATTTCAATCTAACATTCTTGTTACAACAATAAACAGAGCCTAGAGGACATCAGAATTGCTGTTTCACTTTCAATGAGGAAGTTGAGACAACAGAAAATGTGTACGACTTTCATACCAGTAGTCTGTGGCAGACAAGATTTGAATTTGGGTCCTCTGACTCCCTCCCAATCCTTCTCTTTCGCTACTGTGCTACACTGGCTCTCAGTCTTGGAAAGAATCTGTAAAATGAGATAATGTGCCAGGGCAGAGAAATGTGAAATGGAGTTGTTGGTCACAGTGAGGCCAAGGATAGTAACAGATGACTAACATTAAATGTAGGTGGCCTCTTTCCACTATTAGTGCTATCAGATCCTACCTCTCTGAAGGTGAAACAGCTCTCTGATCTGTATGTGAATACTATTTTGTACTCATTCTACGCAACTGCTCTTTTCTATGTGTCATATAGAGAACCATGTTGTAGACCTGGAGTCAGAAAGACCTGAGTTCAAATCTTGTCTCAACTTACTAGCTATGTTACCGTGGGCAGGTGACTTATCATTTCTCAACTTCAGTCTCTTCATCTGTAAAATGGGGATATTGACAGCATTTAGCTCTCGGGGTTATTGTGAAGATCAATTGAAATCATATTTGTAATGCCTTTTGCAAGCCTTAAAGTTTAGATAAGCTTTAATAGTGATAAAGCTTAAGGTTTGCAAAGTGTGTTACAAATACGATTTCATTTGCTCCTCGCAATCCTGGGAGCTAATGACTATTTTTATCTCCATTGAGGGATACTGAGGCAGATGGAGGTTAAGTGATTTACTAGCCATAAGTGTTTGAGACTATATTTGAAGTTAGTTCTTTTTGACTTCAAGGTCAGAGGTCTATCTATTGAAATCCCTAGCTTCCTTGATAATAACAATAATTATTAATTATCTGTTGGAGTTCAGTGGAACTAGAGACACAATTAGATTAAAAGTTTATGTATTTCTATCATAAAAATGTTAATTATAACTTTTTTTTAACTATCAAAGCAGGTTTCCTTACAGACTTTACAACATTTTGTTAGCTTAGTATGAATTGCTATATGTGCTGGAAAATAATCCAACTGTACTTCTGTAAATAATAATTGACATTTGTATAGGGTTTTATTTCAACCACTAACATTGCTTTGGGTGCCTCATAGAAGAAATATGTTAAGGAAGGTGTTCAGGATTGTTGATGTTTCTAAAGCAAAGGGACAGGATGGAGCTAGAGGGTAATGGAGAACAGAGAGGAGTTAGACTGTGTGTGACTGAAATGGAAAAGAAAATAGAAGAAAATCTAGGAAGATTTTAAGCATATTAGTTCACCCACTTATCTTGCCCACTTCCAGAGTTCCTTGTGGTTGATGGAAATCCATGATTAAGGCAATAGTGAGTCATTAGTTGCTCATTCACCATCATGGGCAATTTGTAGTCTGGCCTCTGTTCCTGGAATCTGATGCTTAGTATTTTCATGAAGTATGGTCATCCTCTGAATCTTAGTGGAGTGGAACATTTGCAAAGTCATGGTCTGGAGAACACTACTTAATTCTTTGCCATGAATTTTTGACTGAGGAAGCCTTCTCAGGAGTCAAAAGTTTCTCCATTTCCCAATAATCTCATTTCTAGTAAAAAAAATTCTAAATCATGACAGAAAAAGTTTAGTTATTGAAATGTTAACATTTATTGACTACTCACTATATTCAGACCTTCATTGCAGACTTTGTGTGAAGAAAATAGTAATTAATAATAATAGCTAACCTTTACATAGAGTTTACCATGTGCCAGGTACTGTGCTAAGCACTTTACAATGATTATCTCATTTTAGTCTGCCTTTCAGCACCCTATATTCATGGGAGAAGCATTAGGGGATATTCCAGGCAGAGACCCAGGGGCAGAAGTGAACAAGTTTTAAGCAGGAAAGAGCTAAATCTTCCTACAGTGTAGAATTCAACCTAGGATAAGAAGTAGATGAGGCAGTGCATAAGGAGATTCTCAAAGCCCATGACTAGGTGTTCTAACTTCAAGAGGCAATTAGGTTTCTAATTAGTCTGAAGATATGACCAGAACAGTATTTTTAAAAGATTCTTCTTAATAGATGGATAGCAGAATTCTAGGAAATAAATGAACATTTCAAGTCTAGGCTGACATTGTGATGGGGAAACTAATAGAGAAGAATGGGTCCAAAGGGAGTTGTAGAAGAATATAGAAGAAATATAGAATATAGAAAATGTTACAGAAGAAATATAGAAAAATGTGAATGAAACATCTGGATGGGACAGTGAAGAATAAAGAAGACTCAGACACTGACTCAATAATCTTGAGGGACCAGGAGAAAAGTGATTAAAAATATATATTAATAGGGAAGTTTGGACAGATCAACAGTTTTGGGAGGAAGGCAATAAACACAATTGAATCAGCGAGGTAGCCAAATGTCTAGAGATACCAGGACAGGTATAGCACTGAAAAAGAACTGAGAGCTCTGGATAAAAGAATTTGTACTCAGTTACCTGGAGTGATCTGGACACAAGTAGAAATAGCAAACTACCTTGGCTGTGATGTAGGGGTTGGAGGTGCAAAGTTCAGCCTCAAGCAGAGGATGGATGATCATTCCTTGGCTGTGTGTTAGAGTGTATTCTTGTTCAGATATGGGTCAGAATCAATGGCTTCTTATTCCCTTCTACTATGTGGCAGTCAATAAAAATTAAGTGTTTAGTATATGCCAGATAATGCGATAAGTGCGGGACATACAAAGAAAGTATGAGGAATGAAAAGTTTGAGAGACATAATTTCTGGGTAATTAATAATCATTTTATTAACTATAGCTAGCAAATAATAAAAGGATGGTCATTTGGTTTTCTCTCATAAACCAAAGACAAACTTTGAAGGCCTCTCAACACTTATATGTACTTGGAAGAGTGGGTGCTCCCGAAGGCAGAAATCAACTCTGCTTGGTTGACAGTTAATGAGAATGAATATTATGATGAGAGGTGGACCTATTCTAATGAGGGGCTAGGGAACCATGACTTTGATAGTGCCACTCTTGCTCCTCTCTACTCAGACCACCCCCAGCCTCAGGTGATCTAGACAAAGGGCTCTGCCCCTTTACCTCAGCCTATCTGAGTAGAGAGCAATGGGCCAGAATTGACCTAGATTTGGTTTTCTTTGTAATGTTTTTCTAGTTGGCTGGGGCAAGAATTCCACTAGACAAGATGGTTTAGGTGTGATAAATTTTGGGGCAATGTCAGAAATGTCTTTTCAGAGACTGGACTGTGAATGAGGAAATAGAAAAGAAAAAAAACTTGTGTCCCTCCCATTATTAATTGGTTATTAATATAAGAGAGGAGCAATCATTTCTCTCAAAAGATGAAAGGCAGCGGATGAATTATTGGATTTGTAGTCAAGGAATTCAAGTACGAATGACTATACCACTAGTGTGACCTCCAGCATGTCACGTACCTTCTCTGAACCTCAGTTTCCTTATCTGTAAAAAAAAAAAATTGAGGTCACTAGATTAAATGACCTCTGAATTCCTTTTTTGCTCTAAATCAATAATCCTACAAACACTAGGGGAAAATGCCTTTCAGTTCTAAATCTACTATCCTATGGTCTTTTCTTCTGATCTTTTGAGCTCACAGGGTTGTAGCCTGATTTGTTCCAATGGTTGTTCACCTTTTGGTGGCTGTTGCATTTTAGACTTCTTTTGTTTTTCCTTTTCATTGCCTCCTGATTTTGTAGAGAGAAAAGCTATTGAAGCAAATTCTCGAAGCCTCCATGCTTTTAGCTGTATGGTCTTCAATACTGCCCCTTGGCCTAGTCCCAGGATAGAGGAAAAGGCCATGGCAATAGAGTTGGGGGATCTCTAGGCAAGGTTGGTACATCCAGAGGACATCAGCTGGCCTCCCCCAGAGCTCGAGCTCGCTTCTCTTCCATGGTCTTTATTTCTAACAATTTTCATAAGTAGATAGAAATTCTATTAGTTCTTTGGCATCAACACCCTGCTATATCTAAGGGCTATAAACATGTGATGCAAATTTTTAATCTTTAAAACTTAAAACTTAAAATCTTTAAACTTAAAACTTAAAACTTGTTCATGTCCAGAACAAGAGATGCCTTCTTATCAATTGATAGAATTTATAGCATTCTTAATAGTCCTCTGCTGGATTGTATGGGCTCCCAGAGATTTGAAAGCAAAGCAGAATGGTACTAGTTCTACTGTTAACCACACCAAGAATATCTGAAGCACAATATACTATAGTAGGGGGCTTTGTATTGTTATTGGCAATGTGGATTATTGTGATGTTCAATTATCCTGGTACTGGTCAGTTTCTCAACCCACATGCAAATCAAACTGACCATGCCAATACCAATAACTGAATGGGGCATGCTACTATAAACTCTCTAAGTTGGACAAATGTGAATATTGACTATTAAATATCTGTAATAGGTATTTAACCATGCAGTCAAACATTTATAAGCACCAGGCATTCTGTTGGGGAAACAATGAGTAGATAAAAAGTAAGCTCCAAATTTATGCAAAATGCATACAAAGTAATTTTCTGGAGGGGGAAGGGAGGCACCACTGCCAGTTTCCATGCCTCCCATCCCCCCCCCCAATACCAACTTGAGGGAGGGGTATCAGAAAAGTCCTCCTATAGGAGATACCCTTTGAGCTGAGCTTTGAAGGAAAACTAGTGATTTTAAGAGGCTGTGCTAAGAAGGAAGAGCATTCCAGATGTAGAAGATAGCTTTTTCAAAGGCATCCAGAGAGAAGATGGAATGTCCTGTGTGAGGAATGGCAAGAAGGTCAATTTTTTGGGATCTTTGGGCAAATGAAGGATAGTAACATAGAAGAAATCTAGAAAGGTATATTGGAGCACGGTTGTATAGTACTGTAAATGTCAAAGTGGTTTGTATTTGATCCTAGAAGTAATAGGGAGCCACTATAGGTTATTGAACAGGAAGATGTTCTGTTCTTTAGGAATATTGTTTTAGCAACCATGTAGAGAATGGTTTGGAGTGAGGAGACACTTAAAGCAGGGACACCAATTAGAAGATGATGAAGGCCTAAATTAAGGTCATAGTTGTATGGGTAGAGGGAAGGGGAAGGATGTGAATGGTATCATAGAGGTAGAATTAATAAGACTTGGCATATCGATATTAGGGATGGAGGCAAAAGAGTTGAGGATGACTTGGAGGTTGTTTACTTGAGTGATTAAAAGGGTAGTGGTACCTTCGATAGGAATGGGAAAGAAGAATGGGTTGAGGTAGAGGAGAGGGAAGAAAATGATCTCTGTTTTGGACATACTGAGTTTGAAATGCCTTTAGAGTATCAATAGCAGTTGATGATATGGAAAGGGATTTTTCTGCAAAAAGCCTTTCATGATTCCTCCGTGCCCCACTCCCCTACTACTAGTGCCCTGTCTTTCAAACCCTTGTATTTAAATATGATGTATTTACATTCTCATTCTCATTCTTATTCTCTCTCTCTCTCTCTCTGATAATTTTAAACTCCTTGTGAGTAGAGAGCGGTCCTTCCTTTGTACTTGTATGTCTAGTGCCTGGTCCATAGTTGACACTTCATAAACACTTGTTGATTTATCGATTGATTTTGTTGGTGTAGGGCAAAAGTCTTGGTGAGGACTTTCTCTAACGATATGGATTAGTACCTTTTCTGCAATGTCTAATTTTAGAGAAATGC
>JAQQSZ010012664.1:0-11952 GCA_028646595.1 Phalanger gymnotis | reverse complement strand
CCATCTTGGAGTGGGGGGGGGTGGAAATGGGGAGAAAAATCTGTAATTCAAACGCATGTGAAAATTAATGCTGAAAACTAAAGATGTTAATAAATAAATAAATAAATAAATAAATAAATAAATAAAACCACAAGTCCAGTGTAAAATTAAAAAAAAAAATGATTTCCCCTCATTTTCTGTGTAGAGTGGATAAAATAAATAAGAGAATCATGGCAAAATTCTACAAAATTGTTTTTCCCAATTTGCAAGGTTCCCCAACACAATGATCATTAAAAAAAAAAAAGTTAATGGTCCATTTATTAAGCATTAACACCAAATAGCAATTTCTGATAAACTGAACAGACATAAGTCCTGGAAGGCAACACATTAGAGAAAGTTCAATGGAGTTCGTTTTAAAGGTATGAAGAAATTATGAAAAGCAAATTAAGAGAAATATACACTTCTGAGATTAAGAGAACACATTATTGAGATATGTTCAATTAAGTTAAATTGTTAAAATAAGTTTTAAATATTATTTTTAAAATCACTGTACAATGGATGCATAAGGTAGAATGGATTTTGTTGAAAAAATCTTGCCAGTGATATAGAAAAAAAACATATAAAGGTGGGTCAGTCTGGATGTAAAAAACGTAAACATCAAAAGAAAAATAATGACTTCTATTGCTTGAAGGAAAAATCAAATTGATCAAAACAGTAAGCAGAACAAGAAACATGAGTTAGACTAATGAGGAAATTATAGTACTCAAAGATAAACTTAACCTGATTGGAAGGAAAGAAATCTGGGAATAAATAAAACAAAAGCTATTATTATTCATGATACTTCCCCAAATCCAAGTTATTCAGTGCCCTATATTAATTTAAGAAGCGAGCGCGAATGAGGAAATGTAATTCCTCATCAGCAGTCAGTGACAATGGCAAACATTGCTAAGAGGAAAGACTAAACTGCTATTTTTTATGAATTTATGGAGAAAATTGTACTTATTTTCCTTTGGATGATTGTTGACAGTGGATAAAATGAGCATGACCACTCTGCTATGGCCAACTATTCATGTATTTATAGTTAAACAACCTGGTCCAAACAAAGTCAAACTTTAAAAACTGCATTTTCTATAGCAAGATTTAGATTGAATTTCTATGCATTAACATTTTTAGATTTTCTAGTAACATACAACTAGACTAGGATAAAAATTAAACAAAAACTAGCTAAAAACAGTTGCCAAGTGTCATGCGACACTTTTAAATGTGGTTAGGTTCTGTTTTATCTATACGATCAGCCATCTTTGCCAAATTATTTTGGGTAAGGGAGATTTTTGCTGACTAGCGATTTATTTCCTAATGTTATTCTGGGCTATGGATGTCTTCATCTCAACCTTGGCCTATAAAACCCTAACTCAGAAATAACTATGAGAAATGCATATAGATTGCTTCCTAGTTCTCAGAATATAAATCCATACTCCTGTGCCAAGTTTTTAAAACCATTCATAATCTCTGTCCACACTGCCTTTGGAACTCTGTTTTATACTTCTGCTCAACATGTCTGCTGCAATTTCATTAGTACTGCTCCTCATTAGCACTCCATTATCTCAATACTTCAATGTATATGTGATCTCTTTAAGATGGGTGTATTCTTCAAAAGTTCAAAATTCAATCGATCCATATTTGTTTATCTTATATAATTCTTACCCATGTCCTCCCCAAAATAGTCTATAATGATTTCTCTCAGAAGGCCAGAGACTGTTTTCCTTGTTTACACATTGTGCATCCTAATGAACAATGCAGGTTCCCATTTTGATTATCTCTTTCTCTGACTACATGACTGGGTTATATACTAGTCATACACATCTCTGGTGATATTCTTTGTACCACTTCTGCACGATTATTCTTTGGTAACATCTTTCAGCTCACACCCACCATATATCTTTTATATATGCCATGCTTACTACCAACTCCATGCCTTTTTCCCATGATTATCTTCCCACCTTAGAATGTGTTTTCTCTTCTCAGCTAATCCAAATGCAACATAATCAAATTTTGCACTTGAACTTTCATTATCATTTGGACAGAATCACCAATCAATCCCAAATTTTGTGATTTTGGTATTATGATGACTTCATGAAGCCTTCTTTGATGACTCTACCCCCACTGACACCCATTCTCTGAAGGTTTACTGTTCCTGTCATCAGTACCACAATATTTAACACTTAAGTGTTCCTTAATTGTTTAATATATTTTAATTTTATTTCCCAAACTAGATTACAAGTTCCTGTAATCTAGGGCCCATGTTTCTCTTGTATCTCACACGGTACCAAGGACTGAGCTACGCATAGAGTAGGTGTTCAATAAATATTTTATTTATTCTTATCCTCAAGAGATAGGAATAATTAACTACTTCTAAAACATTTGATCAAAAGAATTATAGACCAAGAAATTTGGAAGAGTACTCAAAGTTGTTTAGTCCAGACCAGAGCAGGAAAATCTTTTCATCCCCAGTAAGTCATCATCTAGCCTGTGTCTGAAAAGTTCCAGCAAGCAGAAAATCATTAATGCTTAAAGACAGTCTGTTCCATTTTCGAGCTACTCTAAGATATGAGAATATTACACACACACACACACACACACACACACACACACACACACACACACACACACAAACACAGACATTGACTTAAATCTAGCTCCATATAATTTCTATCCATCTTATCTCACTAGGTTTCAGTAGAAAAAGTCAAAAAGTCTTTTCTATTTCAAATCTCTTTAAATATTTGAAGTCTAATAGGAGGCATACTGGGCTTGGAACCAGGAAGATTCATTGGAATGAGTTTAAATCTGGTCTCAGATACTTAATAGCTTTGTGATACTGAGAAAGTCACTTAACCCTATTTACCACATTTCCTTATCCATAAAATGAGCTAGAGAAGGAAAAGGCAAACAGCTCCAGTATCTTTGCCAAGAAAACCTGAAATAGGGTCATGAATAGCTGGTCATGACTGAAAAAGCCTGAACATAAGAATTGCAAAAGTAGAATCCCATCAACTGGGAAATGGCTGAGCAAATTAATTACATGAATGTAATGTAATATTTCTATGGTGTAAGAAGTGATGTATGTGGGCAGAACCAAGATGACAGCCAGAAAGCAGGAACTTGTGCAAGCTCCCTGCCAGGTCCCTCCAAAAACCTATAAAAATGGCTCTGAACAAATTCTAGAACTACAGAACCCATAAAATAGCAGAGGGAAGCAGGCTCCAGCCAAGGACAGCCTGGATGGTCACTGGGTGAGGTCTATCACCCACAGAGCTGGGAGCAGAGGGGAGCAGAGCGGCACCAACCAGATCAGGAGCCAGGCAGAACAAGCCTTAGAGCCCTGAATCAGTGAGCTGTGGCAGTTACCACACTTCTCAACCCACAAACACCAAAGACAACAGAGAAGGTTAGTGGGAAAAGCTGCGGGGACAGAGTGAAGGAGTTCACAGTTCAGCCACCACCCCGGGGACAGCAGAGGGGGTGCAGCTACAGCACTATAACTGCAGTTGCTTCTGGCCCCAGGCCCACCTGGTGGGAGGAATTAAGTGATGGATCAGAGGAGGAGAGCAGAGCATGCTTAAGATTTGAGTCAGGTCCAGGTTGGTGGTTCTTGGGGAAGGAGGAGTGCTGGTGTGGCAGAGCTGGCTGTACAGAAATAGCTCTGAAAACAACAGGGCATCCTCTCAAGCTTGGAACAAAGTACTCTTTACTCTACAGGTAGTCATACCCAGACAAAAAACTGAGAAAATCAAGTAAGTTGGCTGGGACCATGGCCAAACAGCAAAAACGGACTCAGATTCAGTCTCAGACTTTGGAATCTTTCTTTGGTGACAAAGAAGACAAAACATACAGCCAGAAGAAGTCAACAAAGTCAAAGAGCCTACATCAAAAGCCTCCAAGAAAAACATGAACTGGTCTCAGGCCATGGAAGATTTCAAAAAAGATTTGTAAAAGCAAGTTAGGGAAGTAGAGGAAAAATTGGGAAGAGAAATGAGAATGATGTGAGAAAATCATGAAAAATGAGTGAATGACTTGCTAAAGGAGATGCAAACAAATACAGAAAAATATACTGAAGAAAACAACATCTTAAAAAATACACTAACTCAAATGGCAAAGGAGCTCCAAAAAGCCAAATGAGGAGAAGAATGCCTTGAAAAGCAGAATTACCAAAATGGAAAAGGAGGTCTAAAAGACCACCACGAAAATACTACCTTAAAAATTAGATTGGAGCAAGTGGAAGCTAGTTACTTTATGAGAAATCAAGATATTATAAAAACAGAACCAAAGGAATGAAAAAATAGAAGACAATGTGAAATATCTCATTGGAAAAACCACTGACCTGGAAAATAGATCCAGGAGAGATAATTTTAAAAAAATATTGGACTACCTGAAAGCCATGATCAAAATAAAATAAAATAAAATAAAAGCCTAGATATCATCTTTCCAGAAATTATCAACGAGAACTGCTCTGATATTCTAGAGCCACAGCGTAAAATAGAAATTGAAAGAATCTACAGATTGTGTCCTCACATAGATCCCCAAAAGAAAACTCCTAGGAATATTGTCACCAAATTCCACAGCTCCCAAGTCAAGGAGAAAAGGCAAGCAGCCAGAAAGAAACAATTTGAGTATTGTGGAAACACAATCAGAATAACCCAAGATCTAGCAGCTTCTACATTAAGGGATCAAAGGGCTTGGAATACGATATTCTGGAGGTCAATGGAGCTAGGATTAAAACCAAAAATCACCTACCCAGCAAAATTGAGTATCATGCTTCAAGGAAAATATGGATTTTCAATAAAATAGAGGACTTTCAAGGTTTCTCAGTGAAAAGACCAGAGCTGAATAGAAAATTTGACTTTCAAACAAAAGAATCAAGAGAAGCATGAAAAGGTAAACAAGAAAAAGAAATCCCAAGGGACTTACTAAAGTTGATCATTATGTTTACATTCCTACATGCAAAGATGATGTGTATGATTCATGAGCCCTCAATATTAGGGTAGCTGAAGGGAATATGCATATGTATACATATATACACATAGAGAGATTTATATATATATATAGATATATGTGTGTATGTATATATATGTGTGTGTATGTATATACATATGTGTGTGTATATATATATAATGTGTATACACACACACACACACACACACACATATATATATATATATATACATATATATATATATATATATATATATAGACAGAGGGCACAGGGTGAGTTGAATATGAAGGAATGATATCTAAAAATAATCAAATTAAGGATTGAGAGATGAATATATTGAGAGAGGGAGAAAGGGAGAGATAGAATATGGTAAATTATCTTGCATAAAAGTGGCAAGACAAAGCAGTTATGTAGGAGGGGAAGAGGGGGCACGTGAGGGGGAATGATTGAATCTTGCTCTCATCAGATTTGACCTGAGGAGGGAATACCATAACACTCAATTAGGTATCTTACCTCACAGGAAAGAAGGAGGAGGAAGATAAAAAAGGGGGGAAGATAGAAGGGATGACAGATAGGGGGAGGAGGTAATTAAAAACAAACACTTTTGAAAAGGGACAGGGTCAAGGGAGAAAATTGGATAAAGGGATAGGTTAGGAAGCAGCAAAATATAGTTAGTCTTTCACAACATGAATATTGTGGAAGGGTTTTACATAGTAATATGCATGTGGCCTATGTTGAATTGCTTTCCTTCTTAGGGTGTGTGGGGAGGGAAGAGGGCAGAGAATTTGGAACTCAAAGTTTTAAAAACAGATGTTCAAAAACAAAAAAAAATGTTTTTGCATGCAACTAGGAAATAAGATACACAGGCAATGGGGTGTAGAAATTTATCTTGCCCTACAAGAAAGGAAGGGAAAAGGGGATGGGAGGGGAGTGGGGTGACAGAAGGGAGGGCTGACTGGGGAATGGGGCAATAAGAATATACACAGTGTTGGAGTGGGTGGGAGGGTAGAAATGGGGAGAAAATTCATAATTCAGACTCTTGTGAAAATCAATGCTGAAAACTAGATATATTAAATAAATTAAATTTTAAAAAAATTTTGAAGGAAATGTACTTGGTAGCAGGGTGTGCTTATGGGTATGTTGGGAAGTGCCTGTGGAGTCAAAGAAAAACATATTGATTATGTTTTTTAAAATATTTATATTTTAGTGATTGTGTTACTATGTTGTTAAATTATATATGTGTGTGTGTGTGTATATACATATATGGATCCACTTCTTAAAGAGAAAATTATATATTGCAAAAGTTCAATAAAAAGAAGAAATGATGTATGTAATAAATACATAGAAGCATGGAAAGATCTATATCAACTAATAGAGTGAGGAAGCAAGGACAAGAAAACAGTAGACACAATCGTAGCTATTCCTAAACCAAGGGTTTTTAACTTGGTGTCCATGATTATTTTCTTTTTTTGTAACTATATTTCAATAAAACTGTTTCCCTTTGTGATCTTATTTTATTTTTTACATTTAAAAGTAGTATTTTGAGAAGAGATCTATAGGGTTCACTAGAATGAAAAAGGGGTCTATGACACAAAAAATCCAGAAACCCTTCTTTAAGCCTTATTTTTGGCATGCTAAACTGTATTTTTTCAA
Source organism: Phalanger gymnotis (assembly GCA_028646595.1). Classification (NCBI taxonomy): domain Eukaryota; kingdom Metazoa; phylum Chordata; class Mammalia; order Diprotodontia; family Phalangeridae; genus Phalanger; species Phalanger gymnotis. The sequence goes on along the minus strand of JAQQSZ010012664.1, from coordinate 5,327 downwards.
CCTATTATTAATAGAAGGAATTTAAGTCCCTTTATCACCCTGGTTGCCCTGTTGTGGATATATTACAACTCATGAATATGTCTTCTATGTTTTGGTACATAAAATTGAATATAATTATGAATTAACTCTAAGTTCTATTAAGAGAATCTGCTAAGTTTTTCACTGGCCTAAAAACAAAATACAAGTTTTATGTACTAAAGCTCAAAGACAATGAAGGGATGAGAAGCAAATGATACTCCTACAAAATATTTAAGCATAGATGAGGTGAAGAAATGCACTTATAGTGAAATAATGCTGTGGTTTTTCTTATTTTGTTGTTGTTGAGTCATTTAGGCCATGTTCTATTCTTCATGATGCCAATTGCGTTTTCTTGGCAAAGAAACTAACGTGGTTTGTCATTTCAGGCTCATTTTACTGATGAATAACTGAAACAAATGTCAGAGGGCATATCTGAACTCATGAAGATGAGTCTTCCTGACTCCAGGCAGAACACTTTATGCACTGTGCCACCTAGCTACCCATATCCTTACATTTAGAATTAAATAATTTAGTTATGGATTTCCTAAAAAGAAGAGACTTTAAAGGAGAAAAACAAGTACTGAAGGTAGGTTTTCTAACATACTTCTAAAGAGAATCACTGTCAAGATCAGTTAATCTGTTTTAAATTAATAACAAATTTTTGAGACCTGTAGGAAGCCCATTAGCATTGTCTTTTCATGAGTTCTTTAAAAATCCTTAAGGAAAGGAATTATATGTGAATAACCTTTGAATCCATAAAGCATAAAGGCTATGATTTTGTTCATAATAAGCACTAAAAACCATAGAATGAATAAATGATGTTTGTTTATATATATACATAAACACACATACACACACACACACATATATATAAATAATATATATTCCTTTTTGCCATTAGTTGATATTTATTTTATTTTATTAAACTTTGGAGTTTGTATTGAAATAAAATTGTCTTTTCCCATAAGATTTCTTTATGTGCAGAGAATTTATTTAAAACTTAGCTTAGAATTTGGGGTGTTTAAGATCTTTGAAATGTCTTTAGTTGTGATTATGTTCAGGTATAAAAATGGTTAGGTTATTCTGGGAAACAAACTATTTTCTCTTTCTGTGGAGAATATTGTAATCTAGAAGATGGCGGCTGGAAAGTAGGGACTAGCATGAGCTCCCTACCAGGTCCCTCCAAAAACCTATAAAAACATGGCTCTGAACCAATTCTAGAACTGCAGAACCCACGAAGTAGTGGAGGGAAGCAAGGCTCTAGCTCAAGACAGCCTGGATAGTCTCTGGGTAAGGTCTATCCTGCACAGAGCTGGGAGCAGAGGGGAGCAGATAGGGGGAGGAAGTAATCAAAAACAAACCCTTTCAGAAAGGGACAGGGTTAAGGGAGAAAATTCAATAAAGGGGCATAGGTTAGGAAGAAGCAAAATATAGTTAGTCTTTCACAACATGAGTATTGTGGAAGGGTTATACACAATGATACGCACGTGGCCCATGTTGAATTGCTTGACTTCTTAGGGAGGGTGGGTGAGAAGGGAAGAGGGGAGAGAATTTGGAACTCAAAGTTTTAAAAAATAGATGTTCAAAAACAGAAACCAAAAAGTTGTTGCATGCAACTAGAAAATAAGATACACAGGCAATGGGGCATAGAAATTTATCTTGCCCTACAAGAAAGGAAGGGAAAAGGGCATGGGAGGGGAGTGGGGTGACAGAAGGGAGGGGTGACTGGGGAACGGGGCAACCAGAATACACCATCTTGGAGTGGGGAGGAGGTTAGAAAGGGGGAGAAAATCTGTAATTCAAACTCCTGTGAAAATCAATGCTGAAAACTAGATATACTAAATAAAATAAAATTAAACAACAAAAAAGAATATCGTAATGTAACACCCTTTCTCTTTTTTCACTTTTGATAAGTATTATAATATGAAAGATTTGAACTGAGACGTTTTCTTAAACCAGCTGTCTATTACTGACTTTCACAAAATTTTCCTCATATTTGGAAGTTCCAGAGCTTGTAACTACATGTCTCCATGACTTAGACTTGGTGTATCTCTTTATTGGCGTTCTGTGTAGCCTACTGCTCTGTATTTTGTCCTCTCAATCCATTGAAATATGGTAACAAGACTTCTCCTTTCCCATATATTCTTGGAGGCTAAAGTTTCTTAAATTCTTTACTTATTATTATTTTCGTGGTCAATATCTTTGGCCTCTAGGGACTTCATGGGTACTTCAAATTTTGACATCTTTGTCATTAAGCAAAACTTTTTTTTCTTTTAAAATTAATCTCTGCATTTTCAAATCTCTATTTTCTTTTCATGCTGTTATTTTCTGGGTGTCCAATTCTTCATTGATTTTACTTTAAGATTCCTTTCTAAAATAGTATTTTATTTTGATTTTTTCTCTGATTTATAATTTTATTATTTATTCCATTTTATTCTTTTATTAAGCTTTTCAAAGAGTTTTGTAATTCATATGTACATGTACATATATGTATAATTTGTGTTTAAGTCATAGTAGTTCTTCATTTTATTATGAGGCTTTTATGGAGGGGGTTATTCTTTAAACTAATCTCTCTACTGCATGTTCTTTTGTGCTCTTTGTTCATTTTTCTTTTTCCCTCCTTTCATTGTTGCTGGTCTTTTCTTACATGCATAACTTCTTTGTCTTGAGATGATGGATGGGGGTGGGTTTATCTACAAGGTCTCATTGATCCACATTGACAGAATTCCCATTAAAACTGGCTCCAAATCACATACTTGGAGGCCACTTCTGGGAGCTAAGATGATGGAGTAAGCAGTAAATCTCTGTCACTTGTCCCATATTGAATTCTGGAAAAAAAAAACAGAAACAGAAAATAGGACCCAGGAAAAATCCTGGACAGCACAGCCAGCAGAAAGATGGAGCGGAAAAATCTTTTATCATGGAAACTTCAAAGACTGACAAAAAAGGACTCTCTCACTTGGGTAAAAGGGGAGTGCATTCCAAGACAGGAATCATTTCAGTAAGCCAGCAACAAGCCCCACCTCAGTAAACCAGCAGGAGATTCTGAGCCTCAGGGTGGTGGAGAAGGTAAATTCCAATACCACTCTCCCCATGTATGAGCATAGCTAGGGGAACTGGCAGACTCCAGCTCCAAGAACCACCAGGTATGTTGGTACAGCCCTGAGAAGATAAGCATCCTTTAGTGGTTGGACATCCATGTGTTTCAGCAAAGGACCAGGAAAATAGATGTTTTCCAGCAGCTGGACCTCCTTGTGCTCAATCATAGCCCTGGGCAGGCAACATCCTCTAGCAGCAAGACCTACACATGCTTCAGTATGTCCAAGGTGGGGAGGCATCCTCCAATGGGCAGACTTCTGTGTACTTCAGTGTAGACTCAGGCCACGCCAGACACCACCACTAGGACCCCAGCTCAGCACCCTGTAAGCAGTCAGACCCCTACATCCTCCGGCTGCCAGCACCTGAAACCCCAGCGCACAAAACCAGTGACCAGGCCCCTGGCCCCCAACACAAGAAGCTTGGAACTGTTTCACCTGTGGTCCAAAAGCAGAGATCAACTTTAAAAGCCACAAAATAGTCATACGACATGAGCAAAAGGCAAAAATGAACACTGATCATAAACAGTTTCTATGGGGATAGGGAAGATCAGAATACAAAATCAGAAGAGGACAACATTGTCCTATGTGAATTGGTCTCAAGTAGAAAATTTTTATTGAAAAAATTTAGAACTCAAAATCTTATTAAATTGAATGTTGAAAACTGTAAATTTTTTTTCTTTAAAAATCATATGCTTGTCCTTCTAGGTGACAAATCATCTTAACTTTCATAAGCTTTCAGTCTAGGAGTCAAATATCCCTGAGAAGAACTTTAAAAATTTGAATTAATTGTGACATATTATGTAGAGCAAATCAGTAACAAAAATGTAGATATAATTTTAATCATTTTCATTTACTAGTTATAAATTTAAGATTATGGTTGTGACACTGAGGTAGCAATATCTTTTCTCAGCAATATCAATTTATTTCTGCATTTAAAACCTTTTTTTTGCAAGTAAAACTTTGTATTTCAGGAAAATGTCATGAGAATAAAGAATGATTGGGTCCATTTTTCTTTCTTTGAGCACTTTTTTTTGCTATATCCCTCTCTTCTTCCCTCCCTCCCTCTCTTATTTCTTTTCTTTCATTCTCTCTCTCTCTCTCTCTCTCTCTCTCTCTCTCTCTCTTTCTCTCTCTCTCTTTTCCTCCCTCCCTCCCTGCAATCTCTCCTTCTGATCCAGACAGTCAGATAATCTGTGGCTTATAGCCTTAGATAAATACCCAGGGCACTGAGATTAAGTGATATGTTTTGAGTCACATATGTAATATGTAGCAGACAGATGATTTGAAACTTTGTCTTGCTGACTGCAAGGCCTTTTCTCTATATCACAACGTCTCTTAGACAGTTCTATTTCCCATTCTTAGCCACCACAAAAAAGCTGCTATAAATATTTTTTCTACAAGTAGGTCTTCTCCCCACTCCCCTTTAAATCTCTTTGAAATTTGATGTAGAAATGGTGTTGTTGGATCAAAGGGTATGCACAGTTTGATTTCCTTTTGGGCATAGTTCCAAATTGCTCTCCAGAATTAGTTCAAAACTCCACCAACCGTGCATCAATACTCCACTTTTCCCATATCCCCTGCAACATTTATCTCTTTCCTTTTCTGTCATATTTGCCAATCTGATAGATGTGAAGTGATACCTCACAGTTGTTTTGATCTGCATTTCTCTAAGCAATAGTGATTTAGAAATTTTTTTTCATATAACTATAGCTTTAATTTCTTCATACGAAAATTGCCTGTTGATATTCTTTGACAATTTATCAATTGGGAAAGACTTGTATTCTTATAATTTGACTCAGTTCTCTATATATTTGAAAAATAAGGCCTTTATCAGAGACATTTGCTGCAAAAATTGTTTCCCAGTTTTCTGCTTTCCTTCTTATCTTGGTTTTATTGGTTTTGTTTGTGCAAAATCTTTCTAATTTCATATAATCAAAATTTACCCATTTATATTTCATAATACTATCTATATCTTGTTTGGTCATAAATTGTTTTCTTTTTTTTTTTTTTTTAAATAATTAACTTTTAGTTTTTAACATTCACTTCCATAAGATTTTGAGTTTTGAATTTTCTCTCCTACCCTCTCCTCCCCCTTCCCCAAGACAATGTGCAATCTGATAGAGGCACTACTTATACATTTTCATATTAAACATATTTTTACATTAGTTATGATGTAAACAAGAGTTAGAACTAATGGGAGGAAGCATGAGA
>JAQQSZ010012663.1:0-11952 GCA_028646595.1 Phalanger gymnotis | reverse complement strand
ACCTGGGCTGGAGTCCTGCTTCCCTCTGCCCCTTTGTGGGTTCTGTAGTTCTAGAATTGGTTCAGAGCCATTTTTTCATAGGTTTTTGGAGGGACTTGGTGGGGAGCTCACGCCAGTTACTGCTTTCCAGTCGCCATCTTGGCTCCGCCCCCCCAATTACTTGACTTTTGAGCTTTTTTTCAGGGTTTGACTGCTTTCAGAGTGGAGAGTGCTTTGTCCCAAGCTTCAGGGGTTTTGCGCTGCTTTTTTCGTAGCTACTTCTATTCTGAGGTGCTATGATGTTCCTCTCCTGGCCTGTCCTCTGGTCTGTGAGTGCAGGCACTCCTTTCTGCCATGCAACCACCAGGACACCCTCTCTACAGCCACCACAAAGCTCTGCCACAGGAGAGCTCTTCCTCCCTGAAGAACCGCCAACCAGGACTGCGACCCAGATCCAAGCAGGGCAAAGCAAGAGAACCTTGTCTCAGCACCAGCAGAGCAATCTCTGCACTCCTGTTCTAATCAGCCATTTGATTCCTCCCACCATGTGGGCCAGGGGCTCCGGAAGCAGCTGCTGCTACTGCTGCAGCCACCTCCACCACCCTGGGACTACAGCTAGACCATGCACTTTCCTCACCCAGATCCAGCATTTTTCCCACTGACCTGCTAAGTTGTCTTTGGAGGTTGTGGGTTGAGAAGTCTGGTAACTGCCACAGTTCAGTGTTTCAGGGCCTTGAGGCCTGCTCTGCCTGTTCCATTCTGGCCTGGTCTGTCCTGGCGCGGCCCATGCTGGGCTGTGCTCTGCTCCCAGTACAGTGCAGTGGATTCTTCCCAGTGGCTGTCTAGGCTGTCTTGGGCTGCAGACTTGTTCTGGTATTTTGTGGGTTCTGTACCTCTAGAGTTTGTTTAGAGTCATTTTTTTTTACAGGTTTTTGGAGGGATTTGGGGGAGAGCTCAAGCAAGTCCCTATTCCCAAGCTACCATCTTGGCTCCATCCCTACCACCATCCCCTTTTTTGAATGAAACTTTCCCTTGATATATCTAATTTTCTTGAATTGGTGTCCTGTTTTCCCCATTCTATTGTTTTCTTCTATTTCTTCACGTTGCTCATTCAAAGAAACCTTCTTATCTCTTCTTGCTCTTCTCTGGAGTTTTGCATTTAGTTGGGTATATCTTTCCCTTTTTCCTTTCCTTTTTGCTTTCCTTCTTTCCTCAGCTATTTGTAAGGTCTTATCAAACAGCCCTTTTGCTTTAATATAGAAGCTGCTAAATCTTGTGTTATCCTGACTGTGTCTTTATGATATTTGAATTGTTTCTTTCTGGCTACTTGCAATATTTTGTCCTTGACCTGGGTGTTCTGCAATTTGGCTATAATATTCTTGGGAGTTTTTCATTTTGGGATCTCTTTCAGGAGGTGATCCATATATTCTTTCAATTTCTATTTTACCCCCTGGTTCTAAAGTATCAGGGTATTTTTGCTTAATAATTTTTTGAAAGATGATGTTTGGGCTCTTTTTCTTGATCCTAGCTTTCAAGTATTTCACTAATTAAATTATCTCTCTTTAGTCTATCTTCCAGTTCAGTTGTTTTCCCAATGAGATATTTCACATTTTCGTCTGTTTTTCTGTTCTTTTGATTTTACGTGTTTCTTGATGTCTCATGAAGTCATTAGCTGCCACTTGCCCAATTCTAATTTTTAAGGATTTATTTTCTTCAGTGAGCTTTTATACCTCTTTTTCCATGTGGCCAATTCTGCTTTTTAAATTCTTTTCTTTTTCTTCTTTTTTCTTTATTGGTGCCAAGTCATTTTATTGGGATGTAAATGGTGGTAAGACACGGACATGTAGATGTAGGAGATGTAGAGCTCCAGGTTGATCTGCCAGTTAATGGTGGTCTCCACGTCCTTGTGGTAGTTCTGTCACACCTGAGAGGGAGACAAGGTCATCATGGTGATGGAGATAGTGGAGGTGGTGAAGAAGAAGATTAGGAGGAAGAGGAGGGAGGAGGCAGCTGTGCAGCAGCTGCCGCCATGGCTGTGGCTGGGGCAGTGGAAACAACGGCCAGGGGTAGCTAAGGTGGACAGCTCCTGATGAAATGGTAGGATAGAAGAAGTGTTGATTAGTGGAGGTAAAGGTGGAGAGGTGGCTTAGGGTGGCTCTGGCAGGGAATCTAGCAGTGGGTTTTGTTCAAGCACTGATGAAGCAGTCACTCTCCTTCCCTATGCTCCTGGCCAGGAGTTTCTTTTCTTTAGTGAATATTTGTATATCCTTTTCCATTTGGCCAATTCTGTTTTTCAAGGTGTTATTTTCTTCAGTATTTTTTTGTGCCTCCTCAAGCTGTTGACTCTTTTTTCTTGATTTTCTTACATCATTGTCACTTCTTTTCCTAATTTTTCCTCTACCTCTCGTTTGATTTTTAAAATCCTTTTTGAGTGCTTCTAGGAATTCTTTTGGGGACTGAGATCAGCTTACATTTTTCTTTGAGGCTTTGGCTAGAGCAGTTTTGTTATCATCCTGTGAGTTTGTTTTTATCTTCTCTGTCCCCATAGTAACTTTCTATAGTCAGGTTCTTTTTTGTTGTTTGTTCATTTTCCGGCCAATTTCTTGACTTTTGACTTTATGTTAGAGTTGGATTTTACTCCTGGGGTGGAGGGGGCCTGTCTCAAGCTTCAGGTGCAAGCTTTCTTTGTAGAGCTGTTTTCAGAGTTAGTTCTGCGGGTATGTAACTTTTCAGCTCTTCCAAGGTAGTATGATTTAAGGAGAAATGAATTTACTACTCTCCTGGTCTGTGCTCTGGTGTGTGAGTGACACCAAGCATTCTTTTCTACCCTGGGATTGTGACCAGGGTCTCCACTCCCCTGCAGCCACAAGCTCTGCTGTGCTAGTGCTCTTCTTCTTCCTGGGACAGCAACCCAGGGCTTTGACTCAGAGCCACATATGATCAATGCAACAAAGTCTTGCACCCAGTGCCAGTGCCTGTAATCTCCTTCTGACCAGTTATCTGACCCCTTTGCTGTCTGTGGCCTGAGAGCTCTAGAAGCTGCTGCTGATTCAGTTGCCCTTAAGGCCTGCTGTTGGCTTTCTGAGGCTCAGCCTGCCACTGTCTTGTTAGGGCATTGCCAGTGCTGGACTGCACTCCACTCTCACCCTGGTGCAACCTTTCCCACCTACCTTCAAGGTTGTCTTGGGCTGAAAAATTGTTTCACCCCATCTTTTTGTGGATTCTTCTGCTCCAGAATGCATTTGAGGGGTCATTTTAAAGTTGTTTGGAGGGGAATTTGGGAAGCTCAGGCAAGTCCCTGCCTTTTCTCTGCTATCTTTGAAATTCTTCTTTTTCGTTCTCTGTTTCATTCTCTGTTAGTATCACTGTCCTTCAGTTCCTATACTGTTCTACCCCCTGTGCCCCACCCACCACCCACCACATTCTAAGAAAAAGAAAAGCCATCCCTTATAATAAATAAGGCTAGTCATACAAAAACAAGTCCACACATTTACTGGATCTGAAAATGAATGTTGTATTTTGCTCCACTGATTCATCATCTCTGTCAGGAGATAGGAGGCATGATTCATCATCAGTTTTTCTAAATAAGATACATAATTATTCAAAAGAGAAATAGACCTAAGCATCCACATAGGAAAAACCCCTGGGTGAAGATTGCCTATTGTCTAGACTTTGATATGCAGTTGGATGTGTGGCTTATAGAACTTTTCTATCAGTAAAAATATTTGGGAGAGACTGCAGATGCACAGTAAGCTGGGCCTAGAATTGAAGAGGAGGAGAGGAATAGACTGGCTGGTCATTGCACAAATTACAGAATTCTCTTAATGACTTTTTCCTGAAGCAATGACTCATCTTTTTAATACCAGTACTCTTCTGCTTCTGTTGTATGGCTAACAAGTAAAGTCCTTGGAAGTTGAAGATCTCTCAAAAAGGAATGGAGACATGCATGGTGGCTGTTAACAGGCACCAAAACATTTCAAATGAGAAATTATACAGGAAAAGTGATGTAAAAGGTTTAACTAGAGATAGCTCACATGTTTCATTGAAATCCATGTAATTTTAAGAGAGTGTGTGGAAGGCTTTTGATCCTTGGGTGAACCTCTTGTAGCTAATTTATGGGAGGCCCTGGATGAGAGCCACATAGGCTGGAAAAACATATGGGCTATGATCTGCATCACTATAGGGAATACATCAGTCAGACTAGAGCTTCTCCGGAATATTGGAGTATTGTTTTATGACGTATGGTGCCTTTGAGCATAATGTATTCTCCCTGAGATATGATTGTTATTCCTGCTTTTAAGGATTTAACTTAATTCATAATAAATCCTATAAATGCACCCCTAATTTAAATTCTGTATTTATCTTTATGTTTTTAATGTGTTTGTTTTCTAATCTATTTGGCCATCTTCCTCAGTTTTAGGATTTTATCGGAGAGTTCACCCTATTGACATTCACAGTTATGATTGTAAAGTTTGTTTATTCTTCTATGAAATCCTTTTATAATCTTTCTTCTCATTTCTTCCTCACTTTTCCTCTCCTTTTTATCTGTAGTTTGCATTGCTTCTAACAATTTGATCTCAGGGTCCTTTATTCTCTTTTCCCTTCTGGCCCAGACTTAGATCACTGAATTTTCTCCTCTCTCTCTCTCTCTCTCTCTCTCTCTCTCTCTCTCTCTCTCTCTCTCTGTCTGTCTGTCTGTCTCTCTCTCTGTCTCATTTTTTCTAGGAGGAGTAGGACCTGGAGAAGTAGGACAGGGGAATCAACCTCAGTAACTAGTTTTGCTTGATCCAGTCCCCTTCCTAACCCTCTCTTCTAATTCATACACCCCTCCTCTTCCTCCCTAATAGTCCCAATCTAGACCCATCTTCACCTTATTCTCCTCCCATTACTATAATTATTTTTATACCTCATTTTGCCTAATGCAGAGAGTGTGGTTCATGAGACTTTCTCTTTACTATAACCTACTCCATTGTGCTTGAATGACTTTCCCCTGTGGTGCTCAAATTAAATAAATATTAAGTCCCTTCCTACCCTATTCTTCTCTAGGATTCTTCTTTTGCATACCCTATCCTACAGCTTGTCTCTCTTTGTTTTTTTCATTGATTTGGAGTCCCAAGATGGAACTCCCTTACTGTATCCTTAGCACTGGATCATCACCTAGAACCTTAAAGCTATTCAGACCAGTTCACTTTTCTTAAATTTCTTTTATCTGCTCCATATCCATTTCTAAGACTGTCGAGCTTTGGTTTTCTTAACAGAAATGCTTGAAATTCATTGTCTATTAAAAGTACATTTAAAAACTTTTTTAGAGTCATTTCATTTTTGTAGGATATTATCTGTGGGTGTAAGCTTTGGTTTTTGGTCTGAAGCTAGGGAAGACTTAGCAATAAATTGGTGGGGTAGAAGGGATACCTCTTCACATCCTACCACTAACAGGGCTCTGGCTTTTCAATAACTTCACTGGCCTCTTTTCCTTGGGTGAAATATGCGTTGAGTCTGGACCTGAATCAGGTCCCTTGTTGTTGTCATTAGGACAGTATCAGGCACAGGGCTGGTTCACTTTTCCCATCTTTAGGACAGAGCTTACATCTGTTCTGGGTCTTTGCTCCCACCTTGGCCTAAGGAGCCCTGCCCCTTACTATACCTGGAGGCCAACTATGCCCTTACTTTGGGTGGTAGTCTAGTTCATCATCTTGTCCCCATCTTGTCTTGGCATTGGGTTCTACTGTACCTATTTATGGAAAATTTATACCTTTTGGAAAATCTTTGCCTTGAGGTAAAACCCTGGTGGTCACTTAAAGGAAGGAAATTGGAAGAATGATATCTTAAGAGTGTGGGAAAGACAACAAGCCTTTTTAAGACTGGGAGAGACCTGAACATTTTTATAGGCAGTGGGGAAGAAGCCAGTGGATAGGGAAAGATAGATGATGAAAGAGAAAATGAATCACTGAAGGGTCAAGTTTCTGGAGGGTATGAGATCAAGGAGAGTTAGAGGACAAGATGAAGGTCCACTTCTTTCCCAGGAAATTTCAGGATATTTTGAGGGATTTTGAGATGGAGATTAAAGAACATTTTGTCCTTTAAGTTTACACTGGATACTTTTATTTTCTCAGTAAAGTAGAAGGCAAGGGAGAAGGAAAGAAAAGTTTTTGGTTTTTTTTTAAGTATGTGCCTTCTTTTGTATCCTTTTAATTTAAAGAAATGGAGCCAAATGGTTATCATTTGTATAGCTATATTGTATTTATAAACCAAACTGTCATATTATGAAAGTTTGTAGGTTTTCCTGTTCTCTCCTTGCCTTCCTCCCACCTTTTTTCTGTTTCCTATGAATGGGAAATTAAAAAAAGTCTGATTTGCTCTGACTAATCTGGTCCCTGGGTAATAGAGCAGGCCCATCAGACTAGGGAAGGCCAGAGAAGAGAAACAATGTCAAACTGGCGCTGGTTTAGGTGCTCAAGGAGAGGGAATGTTTGGAAAAGCCACTTAAGGACCATGATATGGAGTCAATCAGGGAAGAATAAAAGGATTTCCATGCAGCAATCTGGGTCACTTTAAGTTAGTTAACATAAATCAATAGTGGATACTGTTGCCATGGTTGCATGATTTCCTGCAGCATCATTCAAGCTGTTTCTTAGGAGTAGGAATAGTGAAGATAAAGAGCTGAGTGGTCAAGGGCTCAGGTTTATCTAGAGATAGAAAGCATAAGAACAAGGTATCAAAAACAAATGCCCAGCAGACAGTAGGCACTTAATAAGGGTTTAAAATTTTTTTAAATTTATTATTAGTTTTTTCCACATTCATTTCCATAAGATTTTAAGTTCTAAATTTCCTCCTCCTCCTTCCCCACCCCCCTTCCCAAGACAGTGTGCATTCCAATATAGGCTCTACATATATGCTCATATTAAACACATTTTCACATTAGTCATGTTGTAAAGGAGAATTAGAACCAATGGGAAGAACTATGATAAAGAAGAAACAAAACAAAACAAAAAAAGAGAGCTAATAGTATGCTTTGATCTGCATTCAGACTCTATAGTTCTTTTTCTGGATGTGGATAGCATTTTCCATCTTGAGTCTTTTGGAGTCGTCTTAGATTGCTGAGAAGAACTAAGTCTATCAAACTTCGTCATCACACAATGTTGCTGTTACTGTGTACAATGTTGTCCTGATTCTGCTCACTTCACTCAGCATCAGTTCATGTAAGTCTTTCCAGGTTTTTCTGAAGTCATCCTGCTCATCATTTCTTACAGCACAATAGTATTCCATTGCATTCATATACCACAACTTGTTCAGCCATTCACCAGTTGATGGTATCCCCTCAATTTTCAATGCTTTGCCATCATAAAAAGAGCTGCTATAAATATTTCTGTACGTGTGGGTCCTTTTCCCATTTTTATGATCTCTTTGCAATATAGACCTAGAAGTGATATTGCTGGATCAAAGGGTATGCACAGTTTTAAAGCCCTTTGGGCATAGTTCCAAATTGCTCTCCATTATGGTTGAATCAGTTCAAAACTCCACCAACAATGCATTAGTGTTCCAATTTTCCCAAGTCTTCTCCAACATTTATTGTTTTCCTGTTTTGTCATGTTAGCCAATCCAATGGGTATGATGTGGTACCTCAGAATTGTTTCAATTTGCATTTCTCTAATCAGTAGTGATTTAGAGCATTTTTTCATATGCCTATAGATAGCTTTAATTTCTTCCTCTGAAAATTGCCTGTTAATATACTTTGACCATTTATCAATTAGGGAATGATTTGTATTTCTTATAAATTTGACTCAGTTCTTTATATATTTTAAAAAATGAGGGCTTTATCAGAGACATTGGCTATAAAAATTGTTTACCAGCTTTCTGTTGTCCTTCTAATCTTGGTTGTATTGGCTTCGTTTGTGCAAAACCTTTTTAATTTAAGGTAATCAAAATTATCCATTTTGCATTTCATGATGTTCTCTCTCTTGTTTGGTTATAAATTCTTCCATTCTCCACAGATCTGACAGATAAGCTATTCCTTGCTCTCCTAATTTGCTTATAGTATTACCCTTTATGTCTAAATTGTGTACCCATTTTGACATTATCTTGGTGTAAGTGTAAGATGTTGGTCTATGCCTAGTTTCTGCCATACTATTTTCCAGTTTTCCCAGAAATTTTTGTCAAATAGTGAGTTCTTATCCCATAAGCTGGTGTCTTTGGGTTTATCAAACAGTAGATTGCTATAATCATTTACTACTCTGTCTTGTGTACGTAACCTTTTCCACTGATCCACCACCACTCTATTTCTTAGCCAGTACCAAGTGGTTTTGATGATTACTGCTTTATAATATAGTTTTAGATCTGGTATGGCTAGTTCACCTTCCCTAGCATTACTTTCCATTAATTCCCTTGATATTCTGGACCATTTGTTCTTCCAGATGAATTTTGTTATTATTTCTTCTAGCTATGTAAAATAATTTTTTGGTAGTTTAATTGTTACGGCACTGAATAAGTAAATTAATTTAGGTAGAATTGTCATTTTTATTAGCTCAGCCTACCCATGAGCAACTGATATTTTTCCAATTATTTAGATCTGACTCTATTTGTGTGAAAAATGTTCTGTAGTTGTGTTCATAGAGGTCCTGGATTTGTCTTGGCGGGTACTCGCAAAAGTTTTATATTATCTACATTTACTTTAAATGGGATTTCTCCTTCTATCTCTTGCTGTTGGGCTTTGTTAGTAATATATAGAAATGCTAATGATTTATGTGAGTTTATTTTATATCCTGTAACTTTCAATGCATTAATTCATAACAAACCTTCCTATGCTTCCCCAAAATTTTCAGATTCATTGGTCACAGCAATGTCACAGCAATATTAAATCTCTTAATTTCTTGCAAAAGAAGGGAGAGTGATTGGGAGGCAAGTAGATGACAACAAGAAGAATCTTGATAAGGTAATATCTATAGAATTGAGTGATCTTTAAAAGAAGAGAGGTTGCAAGTGATGGTCCAGAGTGAGAATCTAGAAATAGTAAGAGGAGGAGTATAGCAACTCTTTTTATTCAATTTTATTTTTAGTTCCAAATTCTCTCTCTTCCTTGCCCCTCCTATACCCAATGAGAAGGCAAGAAATACAAAATTCATTACAAAATTCAAGTCATGCAAAACAAATTTCTACATAAGATATGTTCCTGTCTCCCCCCCCCAAAAAAAAAGAGAAAGAGAAAAAATATGCTTCAATCTGCACTCCATCAGTTCTCTATTTGGAAGCATTTTCCATTGTGAGTCTTTTGAAATTGTGGTGGGTCGTTTTGTTGATCAGAGTTACTAAGTCTTTCACAGTTCATTATCTTTTTTTTTTTTAGTTTTCAACATTCACTTTTTAAGATTTTGAGTTCTAAAATGTTCCCCGCTCCCAAGATGATATGCAATCTGATATAGGCCATATGTATATGTATATATATATTCACGTATATATATATATGACATATATATACAATCATATTAAACATATTTCCAAATTGGTCATGTTGTGAAAGAAGAATCAAAACAAAATGGAAAAACCAAGAGGAAGAAAAAACAAAAACAAAAACAAAGAGAGAGAGATAATAGTATGCTTCAATCCGCATTCAGATTCCACAGTTCTTTCTCTGGATGTAGATATCATTTTCTATCATGAGTCTTTTGGAATTGTCTTAGATCATTGCATTACTGAGAAGAACTAAGTCTATCAAAGTTGGTCATCACACGATGTTGCTGTTACTGTGTACAGTGTTCTCCTGGTTTTGCTCACTTTACTCAGCATCAGTTCATGTCAGTCTTTCCAGGTTTTTCTGAAATCTATCTGCTCATCATTTCTTATGGAACAATGGTACTCCATTACATTCATATACCACAACTTTTTCACCCATTCCCTAATTGATGGACATCCCCTCAATTTCCAATTCTTTGCCATCATAAAAAGGGAGCTGCTATAAATATTTTCATACATGTGAATCCTTTCCCCCTTTTTATGATCTCTTTAGGACATAGACCTCGTAGTGGTATTGCCGGGTCAAAGGGTACGCACAGTTTCACAGTTCATTATTTTTACAATATTGCTGTTACTGCGTAGATTGTTCTCCTGGTTTTCTGTTCACTTCACTTTGCATGTGTTCATATACATCTTTTCAGGCTTTTCAGAAATCATCCCCTTCTTCATTTCTTACAGCACAATAGTGTTCCATCACATTCATGTACCATAAATTGTTTAGCCATTAACCAGTTGATGGACTTCCCCTCAGTTTTTGATTCTTTCCTACCACATACTATAAATATTTTTGTACATATGGGTATTTACTTTTTCTTGGATCTCCTTAGAGTTTAGGTCTAGTATTAGTATTGCTGGGTCAAAGAATATGCCCAGTTTAATAACTTTCGGGAAATAGTTCCAAATTGCTCTCCAGAATGATTAGACTAGTTCACAGTTCCACTAACAGTGCTTTAGCACCCTATTTTCATACACCTCCTCCAATATTCATCATTTTCATTTTGCTGTTATCTTAGCCAATCTGATGGGTGTGAAGTGTTACCTCAGAATTATTTCAATTTGCATTTCTCTAACTATTGGTGATTTAGAGAATATTTTCACCTAACTATGGATAACTTTGATTTCTTCCTCTGAAAAGTATGTTTTCATATCCCTTGACCATCTATCAGTTGGGGAATAGCATATAATTGGGGAAAATAGCTCCTAATAATTGCTTTAATTTCATCTTCATTGGTGGTGCTTTCACCCTTTTCATTTTTGATTCTGGTGATTTTGATTTCTTTCTTTTTTAAAAATCAAATTGATCAATGGTTCATCTGTTTTAAAAGAAAATATAACAAAATTATAAAGATTAAGTGGGGCTTAAATGAAGTAATGTGAGAAGACGTTCCCAACTTATCCCTTTGTGGAAGTGGGAGGTTCGCAGGTTATACACTTGCACGTGTTTTTGGACTTTCCCAATATATCAATCAATTGTACTTTATTTTCTCTTAAAAATACTATTTGTCACCTGGGATGGCTCTTGGAGAGGTGGAGGTGATATAAATTTTCACCTAAGAACTGTTTTGGGGGCATCTCACATATTTTGGTATATTTTCTCATTATCATAATTTAATTAAAATTGATTTCTATAATTTATTCTTTGACTCATTCACACTTTAGGATTAGGTTTTTTAGTTGCCAGTTTTTAATCTATGTTTCAAAGCCCCTTTATTAAATTTAATTTTTATTGCATTATAGTCAGAAAACATACATTTAATATTTCTGTTCAGCATTTGTTTGTGAAGTTTTTAATGCCTTAATACATGGTTATTTTTTGTGAAGATGTCATACACAGCTGAGAAAGAGGTATATACCTTTGTAGTTCCATTCGGTATTCTTCAGAGGTCTATCATAGCTAAATTTTCCAAAATTCTATCCATGTCCTTAACTTTTTTCTTATTTATTTTATGGTTAGATTTATCTAAATGTAAGAGGGGTAAATCGAGGTCACCCACTAATGTATACTTTAATTGTCTATTTCCTCCTATAACTCATTTAACTTTTCTTCCAAGAATTTGGATGCCATTTATTGCATATATGTTCAGAGGTGATATTAATTCATTTTCTATGGTACCTTTTAACAAAATGTATTTTCCTTGATTATCTTTTTTTATTATGTCTATTTTTGCTTTTGTTTTGTCTGAGATCATAATTACTATTCCTGCCTTTTTTTACTTTAGCTGAAGCATAATAGATTCTGTTCCAGCCCCTCAGGTTAACTGTATGTCTTTCTGTTTCAAGTGTATCTCTTGTAAACAAAATATTGTTGGATTTTGCTTTCTAATCAATTCTGCTATCCTCTTCTGTTTTATGGGTGAGTTCATCCTATTCACATTCAGTTATAATTTCTTTTTTTTTTTAAGACTAAACTAAAGTTTATTTACAGTACATATGAAAAAATCACCACAGTATTGAAAGTTATCTTTA
>JAQQSZ010012662.1:0-11953 GCA_028646595.1 Phalanger gymnotis | reverse complement strand
GAAACACAATCAGAATAACCCAAGATCTAGCAGCTTCTACACTAAGAGATCGAAGGGCTTGGAATGCGATATTCCAGAGGTCAATGGAGCTAGGATTAAAACCAAGAATCACCTACCCAGCAAAACTGAGTATCATGCTCCAAGGCAAAATAGGGACTTTCAATAAAATAGAGGACTTTCAAGCTTTCTCAGTGAAAAGACCAGAGCTGAATAGAAAATTTGAGTTTCAAACACAAGAATCAAGAGAAGCATGAAAAGGTAATCAAGAAAAAGAACAAGAAAAAGAAATTGCAAGGGACTTACTAAAGCTGAACTGCTTTGTTTACATTCCTACATGGAAAGATGATGTGTATGATTCATGAGACCTGAGTATTAGGGTAACTGAAGGGAATATGCATGTATGTATATGTATGTGTATATATATATATATATGTTTATGTATATGTATGTATATATGTATATATATGTGTGTGTATGTATGTATATATATACATGTATATATATATAGAGAGAGAGAGAGAGTGTGGGCATAGCACAAGCTGAAGATGAATTAGGGATGAGAGAGGAATATATTGAGAGAAAGAGATAGGAAGAGATAGAATGGGGCAAATTATCTCACATAAAAGTAGCAAGAAAAAGCAGTTCTGTAGGAAGAGAAGAGAAGGCAGGTGAGGGGGAATGAGTGAATCTTGCCCTCATCAGATTTGACCTGAAGAGGGAATACCATACATACTCAGTTGTGTATCTTACCCCACAGGAAAGAAGATAGGAAGAAGATAAAAAAAAGGGGAGATGACGGAAGGGAGGGCAGATGGGGATGAAGGCAATCAAAAACAATCACTTTCAAAAGGGGATGGGGTCAAGGGAGAAAATTCAATAAAGGGGGATAGTAAAAAAAAAAAGTTTACAAAAAATATTTTTATCACTGTTAAAAAAAAGTGCTTTGCGATTATAAAGTGCTATGTAATTTTGTGCTGTCATCATTTAAAACAATACACTGTTGTTATTTTGGAATATTGTTTTGTCTTGTAATGTTTTATCTCATTATCCTTCTCAACTTTTTGCCATCCATAGATTTGATGGAGATGCCTTCTATTTTTTTGACAAAGTCTGATAGGAAAATGTTTAACAGAACAAAGCCCTCTTCACCACTAGACAATACACTCTGAATTAACATCAATTCAATAAACTTTCATTTAGAGACTACTATATCCAGAACATGATAAATGGCAAGGATCAAGCAAGGAATTTTTGAGAATGGGGGAGACCTGGACGTGTTGTTTTGTTTTTTTTTACCTGAAAAAAACTGAATTTATTTCCATTTAGTACCATAGGTTGTTAGAACTAGAAGACTCCTCAGCGACCATCTACATTGATATGTTAGCGGGCAATAGTGAAACAGCCGGTTGACAGAGAGAGATTGAAAATAAGAGACAGAGTGGAGATGACAGAGGTGACCCTTGCACTGCTGTCTCCCATCACCAGAATACTTTGCATTTTCACTTTTCTTAGAATCCTTGATTTCCTTCCAAACTTAGTTAATGTGCTACCTCCTACATGAAGGCTTTTCTGATGACTTCAGCTACTCCCTCTAACAAAAACCCTGGTATTCATTTTATATATATTCTGCATATACGTATAGGTGTGTGTGTGTGTGTGTGTGTGTGTGTGTCTCCCTCCTGCACTCCAACTATTGACCTTCCTGGCTTCTTTTAAATCCCAACTAAAATCCCACCTTCTGCAGGAAACCTTCCCCAATCCCTCTGAATTCCAGGCTTCTCTCTTTTAATTGTCTCCTATTTATCCTGTATATGGCTTGCTTTGTACATACTGATATGGTGCCTCCCCATTAGATTGTAAACTCCTTGAGGGCAAGGACTGCCTCTTTTTGCCCAATTCTTGGAACATAACAGGTACTTCATAAACGCTTATCGATTTGTTGATTGATAAACCTCGTGGGTAGGCACTTCTTCACTTTCCTCTTGGTATCCCCAGCTCCTAACATAGTGCCTGTTATAGTAGGCACTTAATAAATGCTGATTAACTCTTCTTAGGTACAAATCCAGGTTAGAACAAAACCTGGTAGTTTTTCACTCAGTGAATTTAGGGTCCTTTATGTCCAAATTCTTCCTTGCTGATACCATCTTAAGCAAGAGCAGCAGCAGTTGGGTTTGTTTATGTTTTATACCTTTTCCCAAGGAAAAATGGTGCCATAGCTTCCTTTTTCATGTCACCTAAAAACCACCCTTTTTGTTGTTTAGTCATTTTCAGTTGTGTCCAGCCCTTCAGGACCACTTCTGGGATTTTCCTTGCAAAGATAATAGAGTGGTTTGCCATTTCCTTCTCTAGCTCATTTTACACATGAAGAAACTGAAGGAAAAAAGATTAAGTAACTTGCCTAGAGTCACACAGCCAGTAAGGATCTGAAGCTGTATTTGAATTTGGGTTTTCCTGACTCTAGGGCCCTTACTCTATCCAGTGGACCACCTAATTGTCTAAAAAACTACCCTACGTTTACATGTTTTGAAATTTAAAGGGAACCTCTAATTTCCCTCAATTTCTCAATCTAATAGGAGGAACCTGTACCTAATGACCACAGCAACAAACATTCACAATTCCAATTTTGGCTGCCTGGCAAAGGGACACAAAATGGAGTGGGATGTAGGCCAGAAGTTCCATTTTAAATTATGCTGCTCTACATGCCCCTCAAACATTATGCTACATAAAATGCCAGACTTGATACTATATGAAACCACACTTCACCATTTGATTGATCTTATAAACTTGCCAGGTATACTCAGAAATTAAATATCCATTTATAAAGTGCCTTCCTCCTACCATGAATTATACTATATAAAGAATTGTTAATCTTTGCATAGAGTTTGATCTGGAACACTGTTAAAATTTTGGATTATTTCCGAGTAACAAATGAAAAAAGTAAACATTTTCTTTTTTTAAAAAAAAAGCATGTCCAAAATAGAACTATCTATCTTTTCCCCTAAACCTTCCCTTCAACCCCCTCCTTATTACTTTGGAAGGCAACACTATCCTCTCAGTACCTCAAGCTCACAAACTAGGTGTCATCTTCAACTCTTCACTATCTCTCACCATCCATATCCAATCTGTTGTCAAGGCCTATTGATTTTACGTATGCAACATCTCTCAAATATGCCCCCTTTTCTCCTCTGACACTATCACGATTCCGGTGTAGGTTCTCGTTGCCTCATGCCTAGACTATTATAATATCCTACTGGTGAGTCTGTCTGCCTCAAGTCTCTCCCCACTCCAATTCATTCTCTATTCAGCCAACACAGCAATTTTCCTAAAGCATAGGTCCAATCACATCATCCCTCCACTCCTCTACTCAATAAAATACCAGTGGCTCTCTATCGCCTCCAGGATTGCATACAAAATATTCAAACCCTTTGTTAGAAATACATTTGACTCTGAAATTAAGGTATCAAGGGCAATTTATTAATATTGAAGAATCCAAAGGAACTGGAAATATTCCTGGCCAGGAGCAGACTCCTCCCTTCTTTAGGAAGAGGGAGTGGGGAATACAGGAGTGAGTCCAGCTTTATTCTATTAGGCTGACACAGATTGATGCACCACCAGCTCAGTACCTCCCTTCAGAGAACAGATTGGTCGACTCCCTTCTAGGTTACAATCTTCCCTATACACCCCTCACATGCAACTCCTTGGTATGTTCCCCCACCCCAACATACATACCATGTTCAAAAATGGTGGAAAACTCCTCCCTGTGGGTGTGTAAGGTAACATTCAATTAGCCAATTAAGTATGCATGCTAGCCATTTAACCCAGTTTTCTCTTCAACCCTGACCCTTGTCTGCCTGGTTTAGTCCAGTTTTACTTATATCCAGAGTTTGTGGTTTTCAGAAAACCACTAGCTGTTCTCTAATTGTCTGGGTCCATCTACCTTAGCTAATTTTTATTTCCTTCTTTGTTCAAGCTGATACTTCATTAATTATTCTGTGGAAACCTAATTTGCCCTAACTTTTACCAATCTCTCACAGCCCTTCATAACTGAGCCCCTCTTACCTTTCTATTCTTCTTATACCCTACATTGTTGTTGCTATTCAGTCATTCAGTCATGTCTCACTCTTTGTGGCGCCATGGACCGCAGCATGCCAGGCCCTTCTCTCCTCCACTATCTCTCACAGTCTGTCCAAGTTCACATTTGTTGTTTCCATGACACTGTCTACACATCTCATCTTCTGCCATCCTCTTTTCCATTTGCCTTCAATCTTTCCCAACATCAGAGTCTTTTCCAATGAGTCCTGTCTTCTCATTGTGTGGCCCAAGTATTTAAGCTTCAGCTTCAGTATTTGGCCTTTCAGTGTATAGTCTGAATTAATCTCTTTAAGTATTCACTGATTTGATCTCCTTCCTGTCCAAAGCACTCTCAAGTCTTTTCTAGCACCACAATATGAAAGTATCAATTTTGCAATGCTCGGCTTTTCTTATAGTCCAACTCTTACAGCGATATGTCACTCTCAGAAAAGCCATAGTTTTG
The DNA here is from genome assembly GCA_028646595.1 of Phalanger gymnotis. Classification (NCBI taxonomy): domain Eukaryota; kingdom Metazoa; phylum Chordata; class Mammalia; order Diprotodontia; family Phalangeridae; genus Phalanger; species Phalanger gymnotis. The sequence continues at coordinate 7,419 of JAQQSZ010012662.1, read as the reverse complement.
ACTATAGGGACCTTTGTTGGCAAGGTAATGTCTCTGCTTTTCAGTATGCTGTCCGAATTTGCTGTAGCTTTCCCTCCAAGGAGCAAGAGTCTTTTAATTTCATGGCTGCAGTCACCATTTGCAGTGATCTTTGAGCCCAAGGATGAAATCTAACACCACTTCCATTTCTTCTCTTTCAGGAAGCAATGGGATCAGTTGCCATGATCTTAGTTTTTTTTTTTTTGATGTTAAACTTCAATCCAGCTTTTGTATTTTCCTGTTTCAACCTCATCAAAAAGCTTCTTAATACCTCTTCACTTTCTGTTGTCACAGTGATTATCATCTGGTTGTTGATACTTCTCCCAGAAACCTTAATTCCAGCTTTAGATTCATCCAGCCTAGCATTTTGCACGATGTACTCTGCATATAAGTTAAATAAATAAGGTGACAATATACAGTCTTATCATACTACTTTTCCAATCTCAAACCAATCAGTTTGTTCCATGTTCCATTCTAACTGTTGCTTTTTAGCCCACATACAGGTTCCTCAGGAGATAAGTAAGATAATCTGGTACTCCCATCTCTTCAAGGACTCATGACATTTTGTCATGATCCAAATAATCAAAGGCTTTAGTATAGTCAATGAAGGAAAAGCAAATGTTTTTCTGGAACTCCCTTGTTTTTTTCCATAATTCAGAGAATGTTGGCAATTTGGTCTCTAGTTCTTCTGCCTCTTAGAAAACCACCCTGTTTTTCTGGTAATTCTTGGTTCACATATTGCTGAAGCCTAGCATGCAGAATCTTAAAATGTAATGACATAAAAAATGTGAAACGAGTGTAATTGTTCAATAATTTGAACATTCCTTGGCACTGCCCTTCTTTAGAATCAGGATGTAAACTGATCTCTTACAAATCCAGTGGCTAATGTTGAGTTTTCCAAATTTGTTGGCATATGGAGTGCAGCACTTCAATAGCATCATCTTTTAGGATTTCAAATAGTTCAACTGGAATTCCATCACCTGTGCTAGTCTTATTGCTAGCAATGTTTCCTAAGGCCCACTTGACTTCGTTCTCCAGATGCCTAGCTCTAGACAGTAACCATAACTTACTACCTACCTAGTACCATTTGAGCCAGTGTCTCTAACCTCTTTGGTGTTCCATGAACAATATACTCCATCTCTCAACTCTTTGTATGTTTTTTGATTGTTCCCATGCCTAGGATGTTTTCCTCTCTCATCTCTGCTTACTGGCTTCCCTGACTCCTTTTAGGTCTCCACTCCTCACCCCCAATCTCATCATCTACAGAAGTCTTTCCCAAATCCTTTTAATTCTTTAATTTAATTTAAAGAGCCTTTCTGCTCTTAATTATTTCCCATTCATCCTCTACATAGCGTATTTGTACATATTTGTCTGCTTGTTGTCTCTCTCACTAGGTTGTAAGCTCTTTGAGGACAGAGAGGGTCTTTTGCAGTTTTTTTTAATCTGAAGCACTTGGCACAGTGCCTGCCACATGGTAATAATAATTATTGATTGACCGATCCTGTGACTCCTTGATACTTGAATTCTTTGTATCCCCTGCACTTGGCACAGTGCCTGGCCCATGGTAGGTGCTTAACAAATATTTATTGATTGAATGATTGATTAGCTGCTTGTAATATTTTTTCTTTGATCTGAGAACTTTGGATTTGTATTCTGATGCTCCTGGGAGTTTTAATTTTAGGGTTTCTTTCAGGAAATGACTGGTAGATTCCATTTCTACTTTGCCCTCTGCTTTTAAGAGATTGGGGCAGTTTTTTTAAAAAAGATTTCTTGAACTATGATAGCTATGCTTTTTTTTTTTTTTTTGGTCATGATGTTCATATAGTCCTATGATTCTTGATTTTTTCTTCCTTCTTAAATTTTGTTCCAGGTCAATTGTTTTTGCTTTGAGATACCTTATATTTTCTTCTATTTTTCCAGCCTTTTGACTGTGTCTTACTATTTCTTGTTGTCTTATGGAGTCATTGGCTTCTATTTGGCCAATTCTAATTTTCAGCAAGCTTGTCTTTTTGGCAAGGTTTTGTACCTGTAGTGTCAAGTTTTTAATTCCTTTTCCATTTCTTTCTTCTATAACCCTCTTTTCCTATTTTTTTTCTTGAGAATGCTTATTTATTAAAAAAAATAAGGTATAAAACTCTTTTTAAACTTCACTTCTTCTGGGCATTGTACTTGAGTTTGTGTACAAGCTGTTTTTCTTTGAGGTTCCACTTGTAAATTTTTTGGACTAATTTTCTTTTTAGGCTTGTGTTTTGAGCATCCCTGACACCATAATAACTCATTAAGGCGAGTGTCTTTTGTTTGTTTGTTTAACCCATTCTTCCAGCCTATTTACTGACTCTGGACTTGATGTTAGTGCTAGGCTCTGGGAACTTCCAGAGGTAGGGTCTGGGTTGGTCCTGTTGTTGCTTTCTTGGGGTATTGAATGTTGTGTTATTCGAGGATCTCAGGGATATGCTAAGGACCTCCAAGCATGCAGTACTCCAAAGAGGGTCTAGCTGAGGGCAAAGTTGGATTGCTGTCCCCCTGGTCTGAGTTCTGCAAGTTCCTGGCCTGGGGGGTTGGATTCAGCTATAAGCCAAATGGAAACCTCATTGTTCAGAGTGGCAGAATTGTAGACTCCCCTTTGATCTGAGATTCCTGCCTTGGTTGTTCTTCTGTAGGCTGGGCTAGATGCTATAAGTATGACCCTACTCCAAGTCTGGAGTCTGAGTCATGCTGCTGCTGCGAATGGTCTCAACTTCCTCCTTTCTCAGTGCATCACCCAGGACCTCGCTGCCAAGAGTACCACTCTCCCTTACTGGTCCTCTTTGAGGTTGTCCCAGATCTGTGACCCTGAACTGGATGGTGGGTGACAAAGCTGGCAGCTGGCACTTGTCCCCATCACAATGCTCTGGTATAGGTCTGCAAGTAACTTGGTTCAGGCCTGAAACCTCCTCTTGTCCTGGTGCATAGCTTCTCCCTGGGTGCCAGAATGTTCTACCCAGTGCTCCTGTCCTCAATGCCAAGGTGAGTTGTACAAATGACTCGCTGGAACTTTTTCTGGATTTCCCTATCAGGATTTGGTTTGGTGCATCTTCTAGATCTGTTTGGAAAAGTTTGTGAAACAGCTCACAGAACTGTTTACTATCATTTATCTATCTTGACTCCACCCCTTGCGATATATTATTTTAATCATGACTGGTAAGCCTCCTGGATTTTAATTGGTTCTTGTTCAATTAAAAAGTCTAAATTTTTTGGCTGCTAGTATTTTAAGGACATTATAGAGTTGGAAGAGGCCTTGAAGGCCATCTAGTTCACTATTCCTCATTTTACAGCTGAAGTAACTGAGGCCCAGAGAGATTAAGTAATTTGCCAAATGTTGCACAGGTGGGTGGCAAAGTCAGGATTTGAACCCAGGTCTTTAGAGCCCAAGGACTAAATCAGTCTATTATTTTATGGTCATCTTAGTTGGGACCCAAAATGATATTATGACTAGCTTATTCACTGTATTTGACTCTGAATGTCTTTAGATATTTTCTAAACAAAATCTAGCTTGAAAAGATGAAAGTTTGAAAACCCAATTTTTTTTCACTTGGTATCACATTCTCTAACACAAAGCCATTTTTTTATTACTAGACAGAAAGAGGCTAATTGAATATTAGAACATTACATGCAAATGATTTTGAGCAACAGCTTCCAACATATGAACAAGTCTCTGACGTGTAAATTATCAGGGCCAGGCTAGGCTACTTTCTCACTGGAAGGGATCCACTCCAATCATTATTGCACCAAGATAATCCGCATTTGTTACATCATGGGGCACTAGGCTCCGATTACCTAGGAATCATTTATCCATAGGTACAGTACTTGTCCTCCCACCCAAGACTATTCATAAGAAACTGAGGCATACATAGCTGGGTTGCTTAGTAAAAGAAAGTCCCAATGTTCTTTATAATGAGCTGGGGTCTGAAGTTACTCACACAAGTGATCTTGTAGAGGGGGTAGAAGATTCACCTGATACACAATGACAGCCAAAGTTAAGCCTTTGTTTTGCAGTGACAGCTATAAACTAGCATGAACATGGAACTGAAAATATCAAGCTGCTAATGTGTTTTCGTTTCAAAATGAGAGGCAGCTGTTCTGCAAAGTGAAAGACTAGAACTAGAATCAGAAGAACATGGAACTTATTACCTATCAGATTTGTGGGTAGGAGAATTTATGAATAAACAAGAGATAGAGGGCATTGTGGGATGCAAAATGGATAATTTTGATTATATTAACTTTAAAAGGTTTTGTACAAATAAAACCAATGTAGCCAAGATTAGAAAGAAAGCAGAATATTTGGGAGCGAAGGGAATTTATAGACAGTTTCTCAGATAGAGGTCTCATATCTCAAATGTACATACAACTTTGTCAAATTTATAAGAATATATGTTATTCCCCAGTTGATAAATGGCCAAATGATATGAACAGGCAGTTTTTGGAAAAAGAAATCAAAGCCATATGTAATCATATGAAAATAATTCTCTAAATTGTTATTGATTAGAGAATGCAAATTAAAATAACTTTGAGAGACCATCTCACACCTATCAAAATGGCTAAAATGATAGAAGGGGAAAATGACAAACGTTGGAGATGTGGAAAAGTTGGGACACTAATACACTATTGGTGGAACTGCGCACTGATCCAACCATTTTGGAGAACAATCTGGAATTATGCCCAGAGTTACAAAACTTTGTATTCCCTTTGACCCAGTAATACCTCTATTAAGTCTGTTTCCCAATGTGATCAGGGAAAAAGGAAAAGAACCTCTGTGTTCTAAAATATTTATAGCAGCTCTTTTTGTGGCAGCAAAGAGATGGAAATTGAGGTGATGTCCATTAATTGGGGAATGGCCAAATAAGTCGTGGTACACGATTGTGATGCATTACTGCCATGCTGTATCATGAGCAGGCTGATTTTAGAAAAAACATGGAAAGAGACTTGCATGAAATAATGAAGAGGGAAATGAGCAGAACTAAGAGAATGTCGTATACAATAACAACAATATTATTCATAGAGTAACCGTGTATGACTATTCTGAGATATTAGGCTGCCTAGCAAGATGAATGGTTTAGAGTCACTGGATTATTCTGAGCACTACAAATACTCAAACTACAAAAGACCTATGAAGAAAAATGCTATGCCCCTCCAGAGAAAGAACTGATATGTGGAACTATGGATTGTATAGTTTCATATATTTATATCTGTGTCAAATGTTGGCCTTTTCTAGTGCAGAGTTGGGAGGAAGGGAGACAGCTTAGAACTCAAAATGTAACCCCACCAAAAAAAATTTTTTAAAGCCAGAAGGCTAAAGCAGCAAACCATAAAAGGAAAAAAAAAAGACTTTGAATGATTTTTCACACAATGGGATTTATGGAGTGTTCAGGGAGGGCTAGCACCTGTTGAGGGCTTGCTGAGCCCTTTACTGCACTGCTCATCCACCTTTGGTATCCACCTGTCATCCAGCTCTCACCTGTGGCTCCAAGAAGCTGTTAACATGCATAGTGGTCACACCCCTGTAACACTGTCACTGCAGATGGGCTCAATGAGGTTGAGAGGAACTGACAGGCCTCAAACCTATTGTTAGGGAGATGTCTACCTCAAGCATGGGAAGTCATCTCCCAGCAGAACTGAACAATATACTTATATCTGTATCCATGTTTATATATGCATCTATATCTGTATCTATCAAAGTATCCATTTATGGTATATGTGTATTGTTGTTTGCATGGTGTCTCTCCCACTGAATATGAACTCCTTGAAGACAGGGAACTTGCTTTTTCCTTTTTTAAAAATTTCTAATGCTTAGGATGGTGCCTGGCAGGCAGTAAGTGATTAATAAATGCTTATTGACTAACTGAATCAATTTCATGGTCAAATACCATTTTCTGCAACAGGCATAATATAGTGTAAATGTAAAGGATTAGATGTTCTCTCTGTGTGTGTATAAAACCTCTCATTTATACTGTATTATAAAAATGTGTAATATATCTATTAACTCACATTTAACTATACACATATAGCCTTCCATTTATACTATGTGTGTATCTCCAACCTCCCATTTATGCTTTAGATTCCCTCCCATTTACCATCTAGACACGTAAAACGTCCCATTTATACTATTGTATACTATATATTATCATACATTATATTATGTTATGTTCTACTGTATGGCACTATATTGTACGGGATCATGTTGTATGATGTGGTATTACATTGTACTGCTTTCATGTATTTAGAGGCTAGTGAAGGGCCCAACCGGAGCACTTTCTACAAGTATGTTTTGTTTTAGAAGGAAGGAATTTTTTGTCGTATTGCCTGTCTTGAAAGGTATAAATAAGTACATCCAGTCATTGTAAACAAAACCCCAACAGAATAACTAGTAAAGTTCAGAAGCAAAAAAACAAAACAAAACAAAACAAAACACTTTGTGCTCCTTGTATCATCCTGAACGACTTGTTCCATCTTTGGGGCTGGGTACCAACCCAGAAAATGGCAAAACTGGTTTTGCTGCATCACTAGGTTGCTCTGTCTTTAAAAGCCACAGTATTTATAGCCTGCATCTCCACTCAGTATGTAACAGCTGTACCTTAGCGGGATAACAGGGAACAAGGGAACACTGTACACTGCAGATATTCCTTTTCTTTTCCTCTTGGTCTCCAATTTCACTTAAAGGAGTGATATATTGTATATTAAAATTTTCTCATTTACACTATATCTATAAAAACCTTCATTTGCACTACATGTATATTACCTCCCATTTACATTGTACATATAAAACCTATTTATACCATATAAATACACACATCTGTCTCTATCTATCTATCTATCTATCTATCTATCTATCTATCTATCTATCCACATTTGGTAGTTCCAGAGAAAAGGTATGGGGTGAGGGAGAGTGGCAGAAAAGGACTAGGAAATGCTTCTTGCAGAAAGTGGTATTTAAACTAATGCTCAAAAGAAGCCAGATGGAGGGGCATAGAGCCAAGATGGCGACTGGAAAGCAGTAACTGGCGTGAGCTCCCCACCAAGTCCCTCCAAAAACCTATAAAAAATGGCTCTGAACCAATTCTAGAACTGCAGAACCCACAAAGTGACAGAGGGAAGCAGGGCTCCAGCCCAGGCCAGCCTGGATGGTCTCGGGGTAAGGTCTGTCCCAAACGGAACTCCCAGCTCCTAGCTGAGGGGAGAGGAGCTGAGCCAAGCAGAGCCCAGCGCGCGAGGCGTGGCGCGGCAGACCGCGGACCGACGAGACCAGGAGTGGAGCTGAGAGTGCCCTAGCATGCTGAATTACTGAGCTGTGGCATGTACCAGACCTCACAACCCACAAACAGCAAAGACAACACAGAAGGTTAGTGGGAAAAGCTGCGGGACAGG
>JAQQSZ010012661.1:0-11953 GCA_028646595.1 Phalanger gymnotis | reverse complement strand
GTTGGTCATCACAGAATCCATATATCTGTGGTTGTGTATAATGTTCTCCTGGCTTTGCTCCGCTCACTCAGCATTATGTTGTGTAGGTTCTTCCAGGTTGTTGTGAAATCGGTATCATCCCCATTTCTTATAGCACAATAGTATTCCATTACCTTCATATACCAAAGCTTGTTCAGCCATTCCCCAATTGATGGGCATCCCTTTGATTTCCAATTCTTAGCTACCACAAAAAGAGCCGCTATAAATATTTTTGGTACAACTGTTTTGATGATTACTGCCTTGTAGTATAGTTTGAGCTGTTACTGCTTTTTCAAACTTACCATTTTTCATTTCCTTTTATTTTCTTGATCTTGATATTTCAGTTCCCTTTATGTTCTTGATCTTTTGATCTTCCAGATGAATTTTTTATTATTATTGTTATTTTCTAGCTCTGTAACGTAATCATTAGTTTAATTGGTAAGGCACCACTTGAGTTGGGTCTTGAGGGAAGAAAGCAATTTCATGAGAAAGAAATGCATTTCAGGCAGGGAAGACAGCTAGGGCAAAGTTTTGAGGATAGGAAATAAGATGACATATAAAAAACAAAAACAAGGCCAGTTTGTCTGGCCCTTAGACTATGGGGAGGGGGGAGTACTATATAATGAAGCTGTTCAGATATGTTGGGGCCAGGTTGTTAAGGGCTTTAAAAGCTAAACCGGGAAAAATTTTAGAGGCATTAGAGAGTGTATTGAGTTAGAGAATGACATGATCAGAACTGTGCTCAAGGAAATCAGCTTGGCAGCTGTGTGAAGAATGTATTGGATAGGGAGAAATGACAAGCTTTTGACAACTAAAGGGGAGGTATTTGTGATGGAATAAGGGAATATGCGGGAGTTGATAATACTAAGATTACATACCTGGTGATATTTTTGATAAAAGTGTCAAAGTCTGTAAGTTTGTAAAGAGGGGGGTGGATTTGAGAGAAAAGACAATTCTATTTTGGTAAGTTTGCATTTGAGACGTCTCTGAAACATCTAATAGCCATTTGGCAATGTGGAACTGAAACTTAGGGGAGAAACTGGGGCTAGACATATAGAAGTTTCATTTGCTTAGAGATGATAATTAAACATATAAGAGCTGATGAGATGAGAGAGAAGAGGGATCAGGACAGTACCTCAGGGAACACCTACAGTTGGAGGAGGGTATATAAACACCAGATGATAGTATAATAGCCTTGCCAGACTAGAGTATTGTGCTATAGGAGTGAAGGATGTTGATGGTGGGAATAATCAAGGATTGGCAAGAGAATGAACCATGATGGGGGGTAGCAAGAGGAGAGGGATTCAGAATTAGGCAACAGTTTGTGGTTAAATCACTCAGCTATAGGATTGAGATTGGCAAGGGAGGAAAGTGATATCCAGGCAGAGATAATGGGCCTATAAAGTACCAAGGGGATAGAAAGATTGAAAATGGGGAATATAAGTATAGGAGGGGTAAAGCATAGGGAGAGATGGAATTAGAGTGTCAGAATTTTTTTTATTAAGAAATTAGAATACTTGGTGGGATGGGGAGAGTAAAGGTGAAGATCCAGGGTGTGACCATCTTTGCGTGTATTTAGGAATAAGAATTGAACATAATGAGTTTATAAATGACTGAAGTAAATTTTCAGCTGAGGTATCAAAGACAATAGTTCATGTCTCCTGTATAAGATGAGCATAGAGACCTTAAATGTTATCTCTTATTTAGAAATTTGGGTTGGTTAATATATTTAATTTTTTCCATAGAGAAATGTACTATATTAGAAAATGTTGTAAATTTTACAATTTAACCTCTAGGCAGCTTTTCTTTTGCCAATTTTGGCTCACATGATGCGGGATGGAGTAACTGCCAGTCGTTTTAAAGATCAGCAGGAACCAGAGTGTATTATTGTTGCTCCAACTAGAGAGTTGATCAACCAGATCTTTTTGGAAGCAAGGAAATTTTCATTTGGGTAAGTGTGTCTGAGGTGCCCATTATAATATTTTTCCTTTCATAGTTTCTGAAAAAATATTTTCCTTGTCATGGGATGAACAGATCTAAGAATAGATATTATGTTATCTTATGTTGTCAATTCACTTATGTCATCAATTCCAAAGGTTGACTAACTAGTCTTCAGGAATTTTTTTGTTTTGCATGACTATTGCATCTCTTTGGTCATTTGTTATTTCTCAGTTGATTTCAAATTAGAAAAGAGAAGAGAAAATTAATTTTAATCTCTTTTTCAGTTCTTAAATTTGTCCAAAGAGTGGGTGTGGTTGGTTTCACCATCATTAATACTATATACATATAAGTGTTACTTTTAATGGTGATTCATATAATGAATGCTTAGTGAACCTTAATTTTTTTAAGAAATAAAAACTGACAATATTTTTTTTGTTTTAAGGACTTGTGTAAGACCTGTTGTAATCTATGGGGGAACACAATTGGGACATTCAATTCGCCAAATAATGCAAGGCTGTAACATATTATGTGCTACCCCAGGAAGGCTAATGGACATCATAGGTAAAGAAAAGGTAGGATCTGCAAGGTGATAGAAGAATGTGGGAATAATCACAAAATTTCTTTATTGGAAAAATTCTAAATATGTTTCCTAATGAATATTGTTGTGGTTTTATGCTGGAAGAAAGCTCTCACAGTGTGTAACCCAGTATCTTACTTTCTTCTTACCTCCTTCCAAATGTGAGGATGATTCTCAGTGATGTAGGCTTAGAAATTTATTGGGTCTTTATAGATGAGTCCTAGGAGGAGAAGTGTACTAGACTATTTTGTGTACCCATACTACTTTGAATATCTAAATCAAGCTTCATTACATTTTTGCCACACATACAGTAACTTAGAAATAATTCAGCACCTTTTTTACTAACCATCTGAGAATCACAGAATCGGAAAAATATCTGACTTGAAACGTGCATTATCTGTGTGACGTCCCATGTAGCATCATGCATCTATTAGTTTAGTTTTCTCTTTTCGTAGGTTACTTCTTGAGAGTATTCAGTTTAGTGAGGGAACTAACTAGTTATCTCTTCCGACATTTTCAGTAGCAATATCACCAGGCCATTTTGAACATTTCATCAAATTTAACCTGCAAGAAACCACACATCTACTTCCTTTCCCCATTATTGTGATACATGCTTCTAGTTTTTTTTTTTTTTAACATTTTGCACTGGCTTCCGTAAGAGTGAGGTTCCTGGTAGTTCCTGGATGGTGTGAGAATGAAATATTTATTAGGGTTATGTGATAAGGAGAAATAAACATTGTTTATTCAAGAATTAATTTTTAATATAGAGCCTAAACAGACGTAGATTAAAATTTTATGTAATGTTTTAATCAGTCATATATGTTTTCTTTCTGCCCTTTGGAACAGATTGGTCTTGGGCAAATCAGATATTTGGTACTGGATGAAGCTGACCGAATGCTGGATATGGGTTTTGGTCCCGAAATGAAGAAGCTAATTTCCTTTCCAGGAATGCCATCAAAAGAGCAACGCCAAACCCTAATGTTTAGTGCCACTTTTCCAGAGGAAATTCAAAAGTAAATTTTTTTGTTTTAAAAATAGCTTTGATACATACATCAATATTTTTATGGGTATTCACGTAGTGTGTTTATCTTAAATGGCAGAATTACTTTTTGGGATTTAGGTTTTAATGCATCTTTAGTTTTAATTTATAGAACAAACACATTTCTGAAAAGGTTACACTTAAGTGAATCTTATAGTTAACTGCTTTTATAATTTGGGATATCTATTCTTTATGTTTCTCTTTCTGTTACTTAATACAGTTGAAAATAATAGCTGGCATTTATATAGAGTGCTTTAGATATTTTGTATAAAAGTCTCACCATAACCTGTGAATTATAAGTAGTGTATATATTTTTTCCCATTTTAGAGATGAGGAAATAGAGGTGTAGTGGTTTAAGAGATGTGCCTAAGTACCAAGTGTCAGGTCTTTGGATTCCAGATCATTCTTTTTCCTGTACCACAGCTCTGTTGGTTCTAGGCCTCTTTGCTGTGCAGGTACTGGATTTGTATGAGACTTTCTGGTGCTTTCATCAAATGTAAGCATCTAAGAACTAATCCGTAAATATTCCAAAAATAAGTCTTAAGAAGCATATGTGAAATGAATGCCCTGGTTCTGCATTCTTTTATGATGTATTTGTGTAAATAAAATACTTCATTGCTTCCTTCCATCTCTCCATCAGGCTTTCCTTTTGACTTCTGTTTTTGCAATAGTGGGGGTCAGAGTGGTGGAAAAAACATGGTGCTCACAGTTTTTAGATGGTTTGTAAATGCTGATTTAACTTTTAGTACAATAAAAATGAGACTTTTCATCCAGCGACTGATTTGATACACTATTAGAGAAACTCAACCATGTTAATATTGAAATTTTTGCCACAATTCAAACCAGAAAAGAAAAGGAAGTTTCCCCTAAAAACCTAAGGGTTTTTGCAGGCTTTCCTGGGGGAAGCCAATAAAGAAACCACCAGAGTAAATTTCATATTGTTCCCAAAGGCAACAAGAAATATCATTCCAGTGGCACTCTCGGTAATTTCACTTGGCAGAGGATGAAGACGTAGTAAAATTCTATGAAGAATTTGACAAAATCCTCCAGAATGAATCATTTTATATACTGATAATTTTTGTGTTTGCTTCATCATGAAGGTGGAGACTGGGATGCCTAAGAATAAAAAGTATTAGACAATGATTCAGAATTAAGAAAGGAAGGAAATTTGTCTAAGGCTTGTAGAGTACTCATGGTCACTATGAATACTTTTTTTTTCTAATACTTTTTTATTTTAATATTTTTAGTTTTCAACATTGATTTCCATAAGATTTTGAGTTACAAATTTTCTCCCCATTTCTACCCTCCCCCACCCCAAGATGGCATATATTCTGATTGCCCCTTTTCCCAGTCTGCCTTCTCTTTTGTCCTCCTACTCCATCCTTAATCCCCTTTCCCCTTTCTTATAGGGCAAGATAGATTTCTATACCTCATTGCCTGTATATCTTATTTCCCAGTTGCATGTAAAAACTTTTTTTTGAATGTTTGTTTTTAGAACTTCGAATTCCAAATTTTCTCCCTTCTTCCCTCCCTACCCATCCTCCTTGAGAAGGCAAGCAACTCAACATAGGCCATGCACGTATCAACATGCAAAACACTTCCATAATAGTCATGTTATGAAAGGCTAACTATATTTCCCTCTATCCTATGCTGTACCCCTTTATTCAGTTTTCTCCCTTGATCATGTCTCTTCAAAAGTGCTTTTGACTACCTCCTCCCCAAATCTACCCTCCCTTCTATCATCTCCCCTTATCTATCCTCTTCTCCCCTACTTTCTGTAGGGTAAGATACCCAATTGAGGTCTTATTCCCTCCTTAAGTCAAATCTGATGAGAGCAAGATTCACTCATTCCCTTTCACCTGCCCCCTCTTCTCTTCCACTATAATGGCTTTTTCTTGTCACTTTTATGTGATATAATTTACCCCATTCTGTCTCTCCCTTTCTCCTCGCAATATATCCTCTCTCACCCCTTAATTTTATTTTTTTTAAATATCATCCCTTCATATTCAACTCACCCTGTGCCGTCTGTCTCTCTCTATATATACATATGCATATGTATATACGTATATTCTTTTCAACTACCCTAATACTGAGAAAGGTCTCATGAGTTACAAATATCACCTTTTCATGTAGGAATGTAAACAAAATGGTTCAACTTTAGTAAGTCCCTTATGATTTCTCTTTCCTGTTTACCTTTCCATCCTTCTCTTGATTCTTGTATTTGAAAGTCACATTTTTCTATTCAGCTCTGGTCTTTTCATCGAGAATGCTTTAAAGTCCTTTATTTTATTGAAAGTCCATATTTTGCCCTGGAATATTATGCTCAGTTTTGCTGGGTAGTTGATTCTTGGTTTTAATCCTAGCTCTTCATAACCTGTCTCCTATATTTCTACTCTATCACACATTACTCTCTTCTGCTCATTTGGCGAATTAGCTGTATTGGCCTTCTTGCTCGTCCTCACATCTCCTGTCTCTGTACCTTTGCCTTTGTGTCCGATGCCTGGCAATGTTCTCTCTTCTCATCTTGGACACTCTTCTTTCAAAACTCAGTTCAAGTGCTTTCTCTTATAAGAGGACTTTTCTGGGCCTCCCACAAAGGGTCCTTTGTATCTGTTTTAGATACACCTGTATACGTGCATGTTATATCTTGGTTAGAATATAAGCCTTTGAGGCTTGGGACCAAATGGCTTTTTTTCTCTTCATCCCTAGTACCCAGTGTAGTGCATGGCTCATAGTGCATGTGTTCTCCAACACTCCAGGGGTGCAGTTATTTCTGTGCAGGTGGTACCCAGATTTAGGTAACTCCAACTCTCTTGAGCCACAGTTAAATTTCCACCTTCCCATGCAGATCTCACATGGGATCTACCACTTAGGTTACTCTGCCAAATGTTGACTGTATACTTGGTGTTCATCTGTCCTTCACATGGGAGGTGTTGCCATGTTCAAACAGAGCCATTGTTTCTTACAAATTTTGCTGTTAGTATTGAGGGTATGCCCACAGCCTCATTGTCATCTTGTAGTCCTTGTTCTTACCTCATTTATCCAATCTGTGGCTACATGTTGTTTCTGCCTTCACAGCTTTCATATATGTTCCCCTCTCTTGAGTCAATGAGTGTCCCGGGAATGTTGGAAAACCTTCACTGTGAATCACTTGTTAGGGTTTTTTATTTGTTGTCTTGTATTCTTTTTTAAACCAAACGTGATTTCGTCATTGTGTGTACAGTAAACTTAGATTTTTCTCAACCAGATGGGAGAAAACCATATTTATCCATATAGCTTTTGGTGAATCTTTCACAGTAGGTCTGACAAGTAAATAACTTAAAAGAATATGAGCTGAGCTAGCCTCATAGACTATAGTCTCAATTTAATACAGCTTGTTTCTTGTAACTTGATTTAGGTTTACCTTAATTTTTATGATGAATATAAGCTAATTTTATGTCAGTAAAAGTGACAAATACCTTGTTGAGCTAGTAAATTTATTTTGTGTTATTACCATAATTTGAGACACATTCTTTCATTGCTAGTTTTTGTTTTTACAAAGTTTTACTCATTTATAATAATTAACTTTTGAAATAGTATTTGGTAAATGTGCTAATCAACATGTTTATTTGTGATTGAAATAATTAGAAGCAGCTATCTAGTATATTTTTAACTAATCCTAAAAGAACATCAGAGTAAAAATGATTATGGGGTAGGGAGGAAGTTTTGGAGATTAAATAATTACTGTTTTCTTTTCTAGATTGGCTGGAGAATTTTTAAAAACTGATTATTTGTTTGTTGCTGTTGGACAAGTGGGTGGAGCTTGTAGTGATGTTCAACAGACTGTTCTGCAAGTTGGCCAGTACTCAAAAAGGGAAAAACTTGTGGAAATTCTACGAAACATAGGTAATGTTGCTATACTTAACTCTTTGTAATGAATTTAGTTTTTAAAAATTTACTGACTTCAAGAAATGTTTAACATGTTATGTAATTTTAAGAATAATGTATTTGGATTTTGATTCCCAAGTAATCTTAATATTTCTCTAAGCATATTTTAAAGATAAATGCAGATAATTTCTGCTTTCATTTTTCAGATTGCTTAGAAATCCTTGGGTAAGTGTGGTAATTCAGACTTATGATGCAGAACTTGTTTGTGCTATCATGAGCAGTTGCATGTTCCTTTAATACTATTTCTTCCAGTTTGACTTTTGATCTGTGAGCCATTCTCCTCTGAGGAATAATAATTCTGAAAATAGACATGCTAAACTATGTCTTGGTATTGAACTACATCCTATTCGTCGAAAGCTACTATCTTGATTATGCTTTTGAATCTTACCCTTTTTTTTGCCAGATGAAGGCCCTTGCTACTCTATCTCTTTTCTAGCCCTTTTATTCTCTCTTTCTCCTGCCTTTTTTCCCTTTAAAATACGTATAGGTTTTCTTTGTGTTTGGGAGTGAACTTATTTGCCTCTACTATTAAGGTTAATCTGCAAGATATTTTACTGCACACTCGGTGTTCATCTCTCCTTCACCTTGTACCGTTGTATCTGTCCTCACCACTTTTTGGACTCCTTTTTTTTTTCTTCAAAAATTCATTCTAGTTTACAACATTCAGTTCCACAAGCTCTTGAGTTTTAAATTTTCTCCCCCTCCCTAAGATGGCATGCAATCTGATAAAGGCCCTACATATATATTTTTATTAAACATTTTCACATTATTCTTGTTGTAAAGAAGAATTATAAGCAATGGAATGAACCATGAGAGAGAAGAAACAGAACAGAGCAAGTCGTATGCTTTGATCTGCATTCAGACTCTGTAATTCTTTCTCTGGATGTAGATAGCATTTTCCATCATGAGTCTTTTGGGGTTTTAGGTCCTTGCATTGCTGAGAAGAGCCAACTCTATCAAAGTCAGTCACTGCACAATGTGGCTATTACTGTGTACACTATTCTTCTGGTTCTGCTCATTTCACTCAGCATCATATATCAGCATATAAGTCTTTCCAGGTTTTTTGAATACCTCCTCCTCATCATTTCTTATAGCACAGTAGTATTCTATCACAATCATATACCACAACTTGTTCAGCCATTCCCTAATGGATGGGCATCCCCTCAATTTCCAATTCTTGGCCACAACAAAAAGAGCTACTATAAATATTTTTGTACATGTTCCCGTTTGGATGATCTCTTTGGGATACGGACCTAGAGGTGGTATTGCTGGGTTATAGGGTATGCACAGTTTTGTAGCCCTTTGGGCATAGTTCCAAATTGCTCTCCATAATGGTTGGATCAATTCACAACTTCACCAACAATGAATTAGTGTTCCAATTTTCCCACATCTTCTCCAGCATTAAGCATTTT
The DNA here is from genome assembly GCA_028646595.1 of Phalanger gymnotis. NCBI lineage: Eukaryota > Metazoa > Chordata > Mammalia > Diprotodontia > Phalangeridae > Phalanger > Phalanger gymnotis. The sequence goes on along the minus strand of JAQQSZ010012661.1, from coordinate 3,039 downwards.
CCTGTTTTGTCATGTTAGCCAATCTGATAGGTGTGGTGTGGTACCTCAGAGTTGTTTTAATTTGCATTTCTCTTATCAATAGTTATTTAGAGCATTTTTTCATTATTTTTTTTCCTCTGAAAACTACCAGTTTGAATGTTTATCAGTTGTATTCTTATGAATTTGACTCCATTCTCTATATATTTTAGAAGTGAGGCCTTTATCAGAGACACTGGTTATAAAAATTCTTTCCCAGTTTTCTGTTTCCCTGCTAATCTTGGTTGCCTTGGCTTTGTTTGTTACTAGATTCTTTTCCAAATTATTTACAAATTTCTTAACTTATGTATTTGTCAATTACTTGGCGTGATCTTAGGTGCTTTATCATGTACTAAGAACTGTGTTAGACTCAGAATATACAGGCAAAAACCACGATAGGCATTGCCCTCAGTGAGCTTACATTCTAACAAGAAAAATAACTCTTCTCTCCTAAGTTACTAATGATTCCTTAAATGACCCAATCTAATGGCCTTTCTCAGTGCTTGTCTTTGTTTGACCTATCATGTTGCTTTGCAGGTGAGGAAAGAACAATGGTGTTTGTTGAAACTAAGAAAAAAGCTGATTTTATTGCAACCTTTCTTTGTCAAGAAAAAATATCAACAACAAGTATTCATGGGTAAGTGGAGGCTTTTGTACTTGTGATGATAAGTAGTTGTAATTGATCAACGTGGTATTAAGAAGTATGCCATTGTTTATGATGCTTAACTGAAATTAGGATTCAGAATGGATGCAATATGCTTACTGTACTAGTTTTTACTCTTTGAATCATAACAGCTAGTTTTTGTCAGGTTTGTGTTGAGGAAGATAGTTTTTTGAGAGATAAACTAGAATCATTATCCTGTCTTTGATGAAGAGTAGTTTCTCCATTGAATATAAGCTTTTGATCCTGTGGTATTTTATTTCCCTACCTTCTCTACTGCTAAATTTAACTCTTCTGATAATAAGAAGACTTGAAAACGTTTTTACAGTTAGCTAGTAAATTAATCCACCTTTTATCATTCAGTCAAGAATTCATTAAATGACTTCTTTGTTCCCAGGTGCTGGTGACATAAATACAAAGAATTGTACAATCTGTATTCAAGCTTGTGTCAGTGCAGCAGACCATTAATTGTTCATACTTAAAATTAGATTGATGAGGCAGTGTTGGTACAGTGGAAGAAATACCAATTCTTGAGTTAGAGAAACTAGGTTCAAATCTAATCTCTAATGTTTTCTACATGTATACCCTTAAGTAAAGTATTTTAACTTCCCTAGACTTCACTTAGTTCCCTTATTTTTCACTGTATGGCCTCTAAAGTCCCTTTTAACTCTGTATCTGTAGTCCAAAACTCAGAACTGTTCCCTAAGAAATAGATTACCCAATAAAGTGTAATAGCATATGTTACTAGTTATAATTAATGTTATGTATTAAGTCATCTCATTCGTAGCAAGCTCGTGTTAGGGTTCACATTACTTAGGTGCAAGAGCTTTTTGTTGGAATGGGGGGATGTCTTTTGAAAAAGCTGTCCTAATATATGCTCTATCTTTTTTTTTTTAAGTGATCGGGAACAGAGGGAGAGAGAGCAAGCTCTTGGGGATTTTCGATGTGGAAAATGTCCAGTCCTTGTTGCTACTTCAGTAGCTGCCAGAGGGCTAGATATTGAGAATGTTCAACATGTTATTAATTTTGACCTTCCTTCCACCATCGATGAATATGTTCACCGAATTGGACGTACTGGTCGCTGTGGGAACATTGGCAAAGCTATTTCTTTCTTTGATCCAGAACCAGATAGCCATTTAGCACAACCTTTAGTAAAAGTACTGTCAGATGTAAGTTTTGTCCTAAACATTTAAGGAATTTTCCACGTCTTAAGATGTTAAGTTTAAGTTTTGAGTACATATGAAGCAAAACCAGGAGACGTAATCTATTCTGATTACTTCAATATTATGATTTGGATATGGGGTAGTAATTGCTGGGTTTAAGGTGTGTGTTTCTGTTTAGGCTCAACAGGATGTCCCTGCGTGGTTAGAAGAAATTGCTTTCAGTACATATGTCCCTGGCTTCAGTGGTGGTACTTCAAGGGGAAATGTGTTTGCCTCAGTTGATACACGGAAGGTTAGTTGGAGAAAAAATTGTATTTCAGAAATATTTTCAGTTAATTTAGTTAAAATTGTGGGTTTTGATATTGATAAACTCTGGTTATAGTAATGACATCAATATTGTCTTACAGTACTTTAAAACACACATATCTTCTTAAATTCTTCCTACTCATGAAATCACAGAATTTGAGATTTTGAAAGAGATCTCTGAGGTCATTGGGTCCATTTGAAAAAAGAATCCTCTTTACAACACAGAAAAGTTGTTACCTAATTTCTCCCTTCAAGACTGAGTTAAAAGGTAACCTGTTACTTTCCAAGTTAGTACAATTTACATTTGGATAAGTCTCATCATTAGGGAGTTTATCTCCTGGGAAGCCAAAATTTTCTCTCTCTAAATTTTATGCTGTTCTTGATTCTGCCATCAGGCAGGAAAAAAGAACAAATTTAGTCTCTTTTCTAAATGACAGTTTTTCAGACACTTAAAGACTATCTTGTGTATTCTTTTCTTCTCCAGACTAAATATTTCCATTCCCTTCCAACTAATGGTTACATGGCATGGAATCAAGGCATATTACCACCCACATTTCCTTTCTGGACAGTATCCATCTTGAGTTCAGTCATCTGGTGAATTCTGAATCTTACCTGATTTTTTTATCGTTAAATTCACATTTTTTTTTTGAGGGGGGGGTTACATAGTTTTTTTTTTATTATATTTTTATTTTGCAACAAACAGTTCTACATAATTTTGAGTTCCAGATTTTCTTCCCTCCCTCCCCCCCTCCCTCCCCAAGAAGGCATGGAATCCCATATAACTTCCAGGTATAACTTGACATTGAATTAATTTACACACTAGTCAAGTTGTGGAGAAGAATTATGATCAATGGAATGACTCATGAGAAAGAAGAATCAGAACCAAAAAAAAAA
>JAQQSZ010012660.1:0-11954 GCA_028646595.1 Phalanger gymnotis | reverse complement strand
AAAAGGGCCCATATGTACAAAAATATTTATAGCGGCTCTTTTTGCAGTAGCTAAGAATTGGAAATCAAGGGGATGCCCATCAATTGGGGAATGGCTGAACAAATTGTGGTATATGAAGGAAATAAAATACTATTGTGCTGTCAGAAATGGGAATGATACAGACTTCATAACAACCTGGAAAAACCTACAAGATATAATGCCGAGTGAGCGGAGCAGAACCAGGAGAACATTATACACAACCACAGATATATGGATTCTTTGATGAGTAACCCTGACGGACTTTGCTCTTCTCAGCAACAGAAGGTGCAAAGACAACTCCAAAGGACTCACCATGGAGAATGCTATCTACATCCAGAGAAAGAACTATGAAGTAAGAATGCAGATTGAGGGACACTTTATGTCCGCCTTTTTTTCCCCTTTGTTTTCTCTCTTTTGTTTTTGTTTTTGGGGTTTTTTTGGTTGTTTCTTCTTTCTCATGGTTCATTCCATTGGTCATAGTTCTTCTACACAACTTGACTAGTGTGTAAATAAGTTCAATGCAAAGTTATACATAGAAGATATATTGGATTCCACATCATCTTGGAGAGGGAGGAGGGAAGTGGGGAAGAAAACCTGGAACTCAAAATTATGTAGAACTGAGTGTTGTAAACTAAAAATTAAAAAAAAATAAATAAAAAAATACCAATGTCTCTCAATGCATCTGGGGCCATTTCCAGTTGTCCTGATACATATCTGGTCACTGAACCCAGATGACTCCTGAGGAGAAAGTGAGGCTGGTGAGTTTGCACAGCACTCTCTCACTTAAATCCAATTCACTCGCAAGTCATGACATCACCTTCCTGATGTCCTTGGTCCTCTTGGAGAACAAGGACAAACAACAAGAGAAGAGAAAGAAAGGGGACAGCTTCTTCCCTTTGCTCTGTAGACAAAGAGGAGCCAACCAGTTTTTCTTTGTTTCTAGAATGCAGAAAGGTTTCCTGTGGTCTGTCTCTGTCTTATTGATACCATAACCGTGGCAAAAGTTGGCTAAGATATATAGATAATGAGCAAGGTTTATTTTTTTTGTTTTGCTTTGCTGTCAAGCATCAAGTACTTGGGGTCATGCCAGGGAAGAAAGCCCTTTGATACTTTGAATGGCCCAAGCCTGGCCCTTAGCACATGACACTGAAGAGAAAGAAATAGATGAAAAATAGATTGTCCTGCGTGGAGTTTGGAGTCAGATTGGAGCTGGACATTAGAGCTACTGAGACAGGGAGGTGACACAGTGGACAGAGAGCTGGGCCTGGACTCAGGAAGACCTGAGCAAAAATCTGACCTCATCTGGAAACTCACTGGCTGTGTGACATTAGGTATGTCACTTACCCTCTGTTTCCCTCAGTTTCCTGATCTGTAAAATGGGGATGATAATAGCATCTCTCTCTCTGGTAGGGTTGTTGTGAGAGTCAAAAGGAGATCATATTTGTAAAGCGATGAGCACAGTGCCAAGCACATAGGAGCCAATATATAAATACTTATTCTGTCTCTTCCCCTTTGGAGACTGAATATGGAAGATAGAATAATTTTCAAATGAAAAATGATGATGAATTATTTGTATGGATCTGATACCATCCTCTACTCAAGGTTTGATGAATACGAATTGAGGAGCCTGAGGAGTGCCTCCTTCTAATCCTGATGGAAAGGGAGAGAGAGAGAGAGAGAGAGAGAGAGAGAGAGAGAGAGAGAGAGAGAGAGAGAGAGAGAGAGAAGGGGGGAGAGAAGGAAGAAGGGAGGGAGGGAGGGAGAGAGAGAGAGGAGAAAGGAGGAAAGGAGTGAGAGAGGGGAGAGAGGCAGGGCAGAGGGAGAGGGACAGTGGGAAAGGGAGGGAGAGGAGAGGAGGAAGGGAGGGGGATGAAAGGAGGGAGAGGGGATGGAGAGAAGGAGGAAGGAAGAGAGAGAGAGAAGGAGAGTGGGGAAGGGAAGGAGGGAGGGGGGAAGGAGAGGGAAAGAGGGGAAGAGAGGGAAAGGAGAGAAGAGGAGAGGAGGAAGGTAGGGGGAAAGGAGACGGAGGGGGATAGGGGGAGAGAGAGGAGAGGGGGAAAGAGAGGAGAGGGAGAGAGGGGAGAGGAAGGGAGGGAGAGTGGAGAAGGAGGGAGGGAGCAGGAGGGAGGGAGCAAGAGGAAGAATGGGGATAGGCCTTATGGACTCTTCTGGTCCCAGCCCTGCTCTGGAGGTCCTAGCCCTAAGAGACAGAGGCAGAACCTTAGACTGTTTCATTGGTGTCTATTTTGTTCATGTTTGTATATGTATGCATTGTTTCCAAAGATCGAAATTAATCTTCTTGCTTCACTTGTGTTTTATGTGCCAAAGACAATCCTTGACACAGTCAGCATATCGTGAAGATTTGTCCATCATTCAGTTCTAGCGGGTACCTGTGGCCTATGGCCAGTGCTGAATTATAGAGTCCTGTAACCAACAGTAAGCCCCTTCCTCATCACAGGCACCCATTTCCCAGCACTAGCCGCTGATTCTGACTGGAGCCATGAGGGCCTAGGGAGAGCTTTCATGGCAATAGCCCAGAGAGCTGGATGGTAGCTCAGTCTCATTTACTAATTCAGATGGAGCCACGCGTGGCTGAGCAGGTGTATTTTCCTAGGAAGATGAGACACTTGAGGACCTGAGGACCTCAGAGATGCTGCCCCTGTGTGCTCTAGTTCAAGAAGCACAGCATTTGAAATCCAAAGATCTGAGGTCCATTAGAGGCCTGCTATTTACTACTGAAACTACCTCAAAAGAGCATCAGCGAGACACAGAGACAGAGTGCTGGTCACGAGGTCCCGGGCTCGAGTCTTGGCTCAGACACATGCTGGCTGTGTGACCCTGCCTTATTTAAATGCACGCTACGTGCAAAGTACTGAGCTTAGCACAGGGGACAATAATGGTACGTAGCTAACAGGTACAGAGCGCTTCTTATGTGCCAGAACTGTGCTAAGGGATTGACATGATCTGATTGGATCCTCACAACAACCCTGGGACTTGGGGCTTTTATTACCTCCATTTTATGGAATAGGAAACTGAGGCAAATAGAGGTTGAGTGACATGCTGGAGGACACACACCTAGTAGGTGTTGGAGGGAGGATTTGAACCCTGATCCTCCAGCCTCCAGGCTTGGTGCTCTTCTCCACTGACCTGGCTGCAAAGAGTTTAGTTCTAATGAAGGAGATGTTTTCCAGCTACAAGTCAGTGACAAGTGTCTGGGATCCTGAGGTTTCAGTGGCAAAGCCTATGCAATGCAGCTTGTATCCTGTTGTTCCTGAAGGTGTGGCTCCATCCCTGACTGATGTGGAAGTATCTCTTCAGTTCCAAGAGCTTTGATCAGGAGCTCATCTTGGTTGAGCCTAGAGTGGGCAGGCTACCTCTCTACAAGGGTTGGCCCCCTGGGTGATACCTAGAGGCAGGGTTGCTAGGATGAGAGGGATGCCACATCCAGAACCTTTGGGGCTTCCTTGTCCATCAGTAGTAGTTGGTGGTAGGAATGGAGGGCCCCTTCTCTATTGGGTGGTTGCTCCTCTTGATGTCTCTGGGCGCTAGGCTAGAAATACCACATTGGCCTAGTGGGGACTACAATTCTCTGTGTTCTTAGGCTCCTGGGCCTTGGTTATCTCTATCCACACCTAAAGGTCAATGGGAGTTGAGGTGCTGGCAGTGCTTTGACTTACCTGACTGCTGTTGTCTTCTCTCACCCCCTCAGGCGGCCTTGAGGCTTTAGCTGGCTTGGCTTATCCAACCTGTAGGTAACAATTGTTCCACACTCGGTAGAGGGATAGGGTACCCTTTCTCCATAGGCCTTGCTCCCCTGGATGATGGCTTCAGGAGGCCTGGCTGAAAAGGGGGCTTGGGATCTGGGGCTAAGGAGAGGCACCATTATTCCTGGGCTCCTTGGGAATCGCATTCAAACTATCCACTGGTGATCTCTAAGAACACACCTTCAGACTGCTATGTAAATCGCACATATATGTTCCACATGGTCACTCTGCTCACACTGGCCCATCGAGGAGACGTTAAAGACACCTGATAATAAAGATGAAGAGCGTTTCTAAACGTTGGCTTTGTCATCAAAGTGCAATGGGCAACCTCATGGTGGCCCATTGCTGTGATTTGCCAAAAGGCTCTCAAACTGTCCTGCTTGTAGTCAAGGTGGTTTCCTAAGATGCTTTTCTCATCTAACCTTTTGAAGGCAAATGTAAGTAAATCAGAAAAAAAAATTTTGAAAACACGGTCAGAAAATTGGATGGCTTACATCTTTGTACTTCAATAAAAAGCTATAAGGGCAAATGATTTTGTTTTGTTTCTTTGCTGGTATTTTAAGCATTATATAAGTAATGAAGCAGGAAAATGTAAGAACTGAAACTAACAAAATGGAAAAATAGTTTACATTACTTCCAAGCAAGGGGAAAAAAGGCAATATTAAAATATTTCCTTCCTCTCGTCAAGGGAGAAATCACATCTCTCGTATGATGAACAATTTACTCAACGCGTGATGCTTCAGAGGCCTCGACCAGTTTCTGGTAGCTTGCCAAAATGGATCGTCAGTTTCATAAACTAAATTTATTTTTTCCAATACTTTAAATTATATGTATATGAGCCTTTCTGTGCAGGGTCCTGGAATTAAATGAAATATTGGGCTGAGTAAAAAACATTTTTTAAAAATTCAATCAAGAAATCAATTTCAATTTCATTCTAGTTCACTAACTATCATTGTAATCGCATCATGTATCCTCTCCACAGCCCAAGATGAGAGCCTTGGATTCTAGTCCTGGCCCCACTCCCGACTGACTGACTGAACTTGGATAAATTAGGTAATCTCTCTGGGCTTAGGCTTCTTCAAGTGGAAAATGAGGCAGATGGACCAGCTGATCTCAGAGGTGCCTTAAAGCTCAGGCATGCCGATGGTTCTGGGAACGAGTACCACCAACCTGTAATTATGCTGTTCTGAACAGGAAACAGATTGGGAGCCTCAGACACTGGTGTCACCCATACAGAAAGGCCATGTGCTTGCTGACAGGTGACATTTGTTCTCCTCACACTGAGAGAGTTTCTTTTATAAACAAGCTGTAGGCATGAGTGGAGAAGTAGTTTTGTTTTAAAACTGCCCTTTCAGAATTTCAGATGGGAAAAAAGTGAGACAATTTAGCTAGTGGACAAACAGATAAGCAGGGGAAAGACAGAACAGGAAATAGCTGTGGGCGACCCGCTGGAAAGGGAAGACGAGTCAGCCTCGAGGAAGTGTGGAAAGTGAACGGAGCTGCAGAAGCAGAATCACAGAAGCCTGGAAATGACACCAGCGGCTGCTCCCTTCCTCAGAGAACTGTGCATTTGGGAGAGCCGAGGGTCTCCAGGTGGAGCCTTCTAAAGCCCAGCTTTCCCTGCATACTAAAATAAGCTGTCATTTTGGGTACAGAAATTCACCCATTCTGATTCTATCTATTCTGAGAACTGTCTAGCACAAATCTCTCCGTATTTTCTAGGATTAATCACTCAACAGGGGCAGTGAGGTAGAGCAGCAGTGCAGTGGATAGAGCAACTGGCCCTGGAGTTAGGAGGATGTAAGTTCGAATTCAACCTTGGATACTTGCTAGTTGTGTGACTCTGGGCAAGTCGCTTAACCCAATTACCTCCAAAAAAAAAGCAAAGAAAAGAAAATCAGTCAACAGACATTTATGAAGTACCTACCAGGTGTCGGGCTCTGTGCGAAGCACCGGAGATGCAAGGAAAAGCAAAAACACAGGTCCTGCCCTCAAGAAGCTCATAGCATGTAAATAATGTCTAGGCAAGACTGACACAGTATAACTGGGAACTAACCTCAGAGAGAAGGCCAGATGGGGGCTCGGGTGGATATAACACTGGGCCTGAAGTCAGGAAAACCTGAGTACAAATCTATCCTTGAATACTAGCTGTGTGAACCTGGGCAAGTCATTTAACCCTATTTGCCTCAGTTTCCTCATCTATAAAATGGGCTGGAGAAGGAAATGATAATCTTTGCCCAGTAAACCTCAAATGGGGTCATGAAGAGTCAGACACAACTCAAATGACCAGATAACCAAACCTCAGAGGGAAGGCCCTAGCACCTGGTGAATATGGAGGAGACTGGCAGTGAGGGACATTTGAGCTGAACTTCAAAAGAATATAGTCAAGTAATTCTAGGCAAAGGAAGTATTGGGGTCTTCTCACTCTCAGCTGTTCCCTCACTGGCCCTTTAACACAGCAAACTGGAGGGCAAGGCTATTTCCTTTAGGCCTTCAGGTCCCCAGAGCTTAGAGCATCCCAGAGCACTACATATATCTGTGTATCTGTGTATGTGTATATATATACACATGCACATACATATACATATACATATACATATACATATATATATATAACATATATATATGTATATATGTATATATGTATATATGTGTGTATGTGTATATATATACATCATTTGATCACATAACTGACTCAGTCCCCCAGAGCATCTAATGCTCAATCAATTCACCGATCGGGTAACCTGGCACTCTGGTATTCTTAGTCCTGCTGTTGGTATTAGAATTGAGGGCCCACAAGACTGCCTGAGGCCTGAGCCTAGCATGCAGGATGCCAGCCAAGGTGAATGGAAGCCTCTCAGGCTGGCTCCTCAGCCATTTCTGTGGCCAGGCACCTGAGACATCAGGGTTGAACTCTTGCTTTACAGACCAGGAAACCGAGGTGTCTGCTCATTCTAGTTCCCATAACTAGGCCAGTGCTCAACAGCCCAATTTCCAGGAGTTCTGGGAAGGGAGGCAGAGGGTCATGGGAGAGAAGACCTCTGCAGGAGACAATGTACTTGCTCTCAAGGCAATTACTTGACCAAGTGCTGGGGGCAGGGAGAGCACCTGGTGCTGCTAATGGCAGCTGTTTGTGTGTTGTCTCTCCCATTTGTCTGGGCAGGGATTGTCTGTTACTGTGGTTCTTTGTATCTCCTGCCCTCAAGGAGTCTGGAGTGCAAATCCAGAAGGCATGATTCATTAACCTGCTCCGTCACTTCACTCTCCACACTTCAGTGACTTTCCCACAAAATTGGGCTGTGAATCGGATGGTGTGTAGACTAACTTCCTTTAGACTGCCTAACCCTCAGAGACACCATTGTCCTAAACAGGTTGGAAGATCCTACAGGGGCAGTAGGTCAGTGGGAAAACTGCTGGATCTGGGTGAGAGAAGTGCGTGGTCCAGCCCCAGCCCCTGGGATGGAGGAGGTAGAGCAGCAGCAGCAACAGGAAGTTTCTGCAGCTGCTTCTAGAGCTCCAGTGTCAGCTGCTTCAGGAGTCCCTGGCCCACATGGTGGGAGGAATAAAGCAGTGAATCAGAGCGGGAGTTCAGGGATTGCTTTGCTGACCCAGAGGCAGGGTTCTCTTGCTCTGTCCTTCTTGGATCTGGGTTACAGTCCTGGTTGGTGGTTCTTGGGGGAGGAGGAGTGCTGCAGTGACAGAACCTGGGGTGATGGTAGAGTAGAAGTAGCTCTGAAAATAGCAGGACAGCCCCTAAACTTGAGACAAAGTACTCTCTACTCTACAAGCAGTCATACCCTGACAAAAAACTCAAGGGTCAAGTAGTTGTGTAAAGGACTCAGATTCAGACTATGGAATATTTTTTTGGTGACAAAGAAGATCAAAACATACAACCAGTGGAAGTCAACAAAGTCAAAGGGCCTACATCAAAAGCCTCCAAGAAAAACATGAATTGGTCTCAGGCCAAGGAAGAGCTCAAAAAGGATTTGGAAAAGAAAGTTAGAGAAGTAGAGGAAAAATTGGGAAGAGAAACGAGAGTGGTGCGAGAAAACCATGAAAAACACATCAGTGACTGGCTAAAGGAGACTCAAAAAATACTGAAGAAAATAACACCTTAAAAACAGGCTAACCCAAATGGCAAAAGAGCTCCAAAAAGCCAATGAGAAGAATGTCTCGAAAGGCAGAATTAGCCAAATGGAAAAGGAGGTCCAAAAGACCACCAAGGAAAACACTACCAGAAGGCCCTTATCAATAAGTCAATCGTGGCTTTAGACTGGGTGTGAAGTCTTTGAAAACCATTTGATGAAGCAGAAGGATGTCATCCAGATGGGAAGCCAAAGGGCAGAACTTCATCATAGTCTCTGGGTCACATATAAAAGTGATAAGGTATTTGGAATTCTAGAAATCGGAGCAAGTAAGCCCCTGAGGACGAACTGGGGTAAAGTAGAGGTGGGGAGGCAGGGAGGTGGGGAGACGAGGCTTTTGCTTTGGTCTTTGAGGAGTTACTCACCCACTTTAGGCCTGAGGAGTCCAGATTTAAAGCCTTCAGAGGATTTTATATTTCCCTTCTTCTCATCAGCATGGGACCCTCAGAGTCTACTATGGAAGCCGACGACAGACAGTGGGAGTGGGAGGGGGATAAAGATTTTCAGGATTTCCACCGACACCATAAGTTTGTTGATCATTTGGCGAATGTGGAGAGAAAGGCAATCAATATGGTGGAGGACTTGAATAAGTGTTATATCTAAAGCAATTGAAAAACCTGGGCCCAGTTAACTTTGAGAAAAGATGATTGAGGGTGCAGAGCAAGAGCTCCATCTTTGAATATTTGAAAGGAGGTAATGTAGAGGTGGGATCAGACATTCTGTCTGATACTAGGGGATAGGATCAGGAGCAAAGGGAGAAAGTGGGAAATAGAGGCTTGATTTCAGGAAAAGAGAAGTGGCCCAGTGTATAATCAGCCATTTCAGGAGGGATTCCTCCCACCCACCCACCGTCCAGTCACCATTGGAGGTGGGCAAGCAAGAGTTAGTTAAATGAGCCCTTGGGCCCTTGGAGCAGATGGCCGTTGCCTTTGCTGTCAATGTTCTAATTCTGTGATTCCAGGCTGGGTCCTGGAGGGAGATGCAAAGTGTGGAGAAGACCCAGGCAGTGTTTGTTTGCTTGGGCAGCTGAGCCCACATTTACATGGTATTTTGTGTCTTATAAACTGCTGTGTCCAGAGATTAACAAGTGTTTCTATTCATGATCACATCAGAGCCTTACAAGGAGGGGGGACAAAAATGTTTACCTCTATTAGGCAAATGAGGAAACAGAGGCTCTGAGAGGCTCTCATTTGCTAAGAGTCATCCAGATGGTTAGTGTCAAAGACAGGATTCTAGCCCAGCCTTTCTGAACTCCAAACTCAGCACCATCCATCCTGCCAAACTGGCCCTCAGGGATCAGAGTTCAAGAATCAGGTATGGAGGTGGGTAAGCATGACTGTAGTCTGATGGATGTTTGTACAGAAAACAAATGCAAAATGTGAATGAACTTAGAAGCTGGAAGTAGTCTGAATGAGGTCAGGAGACCTGGGTATTGGTCCTACAGATCTCCTCTACGCACCACATGATTATGGCCAAGTCTCTTCCCCTTTCTGGGCCTGTTTCCTTTTCTGTAAATTGGCAAGTTTGAATGAGATAATTGTCATGGCCCTTCCAATTTTAAATTTCTGCCCCTGTATATTTCAAGTCCTTTTTCCTTCCTGGGCATGACTTTCCTCCCACCTAAAACGGAGGGGTTCTCCATTCTTTGATTTCTAAGGTCTCTTCCTGCACTGGATGTCTAAGTACTGAGTGACATTCTATCCATTTGGTTCCATTGGCCCTTCCTTTTAAAGACTTGACTCTCATTTTTCTACCATGATCCCTCATCAGATACTTTTATCTTCTTCCTCCCTTTTCAGTTTCTTTTTGTGTTGTCTTCTCATTCAAATGTAACCTCCTGGAAGGCTGGGATTGTCTTTCTTCTTGAATTTCTATCCTCCTCCTCATCCCCCTCCTTTTTTCTCTTCCCTTTCTTCCTCCCCCTCTTCTCCATCTGTCCATGTGGGGAGTCATGCCCTTAGTTGTGGGTGCTCTATTAAAAGGAATATAAATTTTGATTGCTTATACTTTGCAAGGTATCTTGGGGGCTAGATTTTTTTTCTTCTCTACTTATTTATTCTATCATTGTTTACTTTTTCTTCCCCCCAAAACTGGTACAATTAGCTCTTTTGTCTCATGCAGTTATCATTTATGAATTCTTGAAATAATAGCTCTGAAAAGTCAGGCTTTGATAAAGCCCATTGGGATTCAATTGGAGCTACTTGACCATACCTTTAAATCCTAATCACTCTGGCTCTCACTAATTGGGTAGTAAGAGGTGGCAGCTCAAGCTTCACTTGCTGGTTTGGGTTTTCATGGCTCAGAATGTGAATGTAAATAGCAACTGTTTCTGCTCAGGCCAGAAGTTCTGAGGCTCTTCCTCTCTCAGACTGATTCTTCAAATTAGGTTGTGTTTTACCTCAGTTCTTATCTAGCCTTTAACTACTGAATGGGTATTGCCTCAGATAAACTGAGATATAGGAAAGACCTTACCTTAAAATGCCAAGGTTTCCTACTGCATCTATGTCCGGTCATCCTGATCTATATCTTGCCACTGGCCAAGATGGCTCCAGAGTGTGAGAAATGATAGTCTTACCAAAAAAACTCCACGTGGCCCTCAGTGAATTAAGGAACCATTTTATTAATCCTTCTCTTGTCAGGGTGACCCATAAGGAGACATTCCCTTTCTAAATTACAAAGTTTTTTATATCTTATCCTGATTTGCAGTTCCCTCCTCTGTATCACATTAGCCAGATATTTCAGGGTTTACAGTCTACCCCAAAACACTGAAACCCTACCCCCATATGGGTTTCCACACCTGCTTACATCTCTCATTTCCATATTTCAGTCCCCCTCCCTTCATCCTCATTCTCTTTATACTTTATTTAGTAAAAGAATAACAAGCCATAAATATTTTTAATCTTATTCCGGGAAGTCTGCATCAGATAGTCGAATATTCAACCCAGGATATCCATAAAAAATGTCCCATCATCTAAAACAGTATCTGGGTTAATGGACCTCATCTTGGTGAGCTACACCTGGCCTGGCAATTTTTGATACACAGGAAAAAAGCATTTTCAGAGAACAAAGAAGGGGAATTTGCTCTTAGATATGCTGATTAATAGATGGCTAAGGCCCCCCTGCTTTCTACTACAATCAGTTTATCTCTTACGTTAGCAATAAGTATGATTCCTTAGGTTTCACAAATTAGGTTTCATATGATTTCTGTGGAAACAAAATTCAATCATCCCTTACAAGAGGAGAAAGTGAGGCTGGTAATTGCACAGCCTAAATCCAATTCAAGTCAAGACATCACCTTCCTGATGTCATCGGTTCTGTTCAAGAATGAAGGACAAACAACGACATACTCCCAGCCCTTAGCACCATGCCTTGCACGAAGCGAGTACTTAAGAAATGCTTGTTGTTGACTAGGCCCTAGCACACAGAGGGTTCCAGGGCAGATGTTGGAGGAAGGAGCTGGAAACAAATAGGCCCACTTCCAGGAAAGACAATATTCTCCCAAGCACGGATGTCATCAGGTGGGATTGGTCTGATTGGGAGCTGACTGACTCGTGAGCAATGGAGAAAGTCCTCCCCATGGTCAAGCACAGGGAACATTGATTCTGCAGAGAAATAAACATTTTATTTGGCTGCCCCTCAGTCCCTCCTGAGAGGTCTGAGAGCAGGAAATTCACACCAACCTAAATTGGGATTTATCAACCAGAAAGTTCAATCTTGTTCCTGCCAGCCCTAGCCTGTTATAAAGATGGTTAGTGGCTGAGTCTTCTCTGTTCTGCCTTCCTGCCAAGGCCCTGCTCCAGGGCTGGCCAGTGAGAGAAGGCAGGTGCCTTTTTCTCCAGTCATTTAGCAAATCTGTAGGAAGGATCTGTCCTGTGTGCAAAGGCCCTACTGCAGGGATTCTCAGGAGAGATGCTCTGTCTTCCTCCCCAAAGCATTGCCTGGGAAGGGCCTTTCAGCCCTCAGTGTTTCAGAAGCATTTCCTTCCCCACCTGTCCATTTTCTGTAGGATTCCAAGAGAGGATGCTTT